>JARQZK010005062.1:380000-462500 GCA_030704885.1 Cynegetis impunctata
TTTGCTTCTAACTTGTGTATACAGTTAGAACACGCAATGAAAAATTATAAAATCAAAGTAACATTATGAAGCCACCATTGTGGAGTCTGCCACGAACGTAGTAAATATTTCAATCAAGGAATTTGATATTACTCAAATTACTTATTTAATTCGGAGTTCATGGAATTTAGTTTTGATACCCAATTCCAGATTTTTTGTTTATATGAACACAAATACACTGCCGAGCATAAAATCTGGGTCATCAACGGATTTCTTTCAGGTGTAGTAGGCATATTTTATTGACTTTATGCGATGATTTTATCGTGCTTGCTTTGATTAAAGAAAGTTGTTGATATTTTATTGAAAGTTTAATTAAATTATTGAAAATGGTGCAAACGAAAATTTTAATTTGATGGTTGAAACAAAAGAAATTTTGAGAATTCGGTATCGAGTATTTACTCATCGGCAGTGATAACAGCTTGCAAACGACGAGGCATTCTTTGGATTAGATTCTGAATTACATCCAGCGGAAGATTGTCCCGTTCCTGCACCAGTATGTTGCGGAGGTCTTCAGAATTTTTCGGGGCCAGCACATGTCTCCGTAAACGTCTCTTCATCTCATCCCAAACATGCTCGATGCCATTCGAATCTGGACTTCGAGCAGGCCAAACGAATCGCGTGATTTAAACCTCGTCAATATGAGCAGTGACGAACCGAGCAGTGTGGGGCCGTGTATTATCATGCATAAAGGTTGCATTTTGTCCGATAAAACCCATGAATGGTACAACATGGTCTTCTAGAATTTCAGTGAGGTACCTATGCGCATTTAAAGACCCATTCTGTATAAAGACTAGCTCCGTGCGAGCATGAAACGTTATGCCTCCCCATGCCATAACAGCCTCCACCAAATGGAAGTCGTTCGGCGATACATGCTTCAGCATATCTATCGCCTTGTCGACGCCATACTCTTACACGTATGTCTGAGCCCGTAAGACAAAATCGAGATTCATCGGAGAGCAATACCTCAGTCCAGTCCTCTATTGTCCAGGCCAAGTGCTCTCGTGCAAAATTCAGCCTTTCAGTTCCGTGTTCACGGGAAAGCGGCGGTGCAGTAGCCCTAGTTCGAGAAGAATATCGAGCATCATGAAGTCGCCTCCTAACTGTCGCTTATCTTCACATTTCTCACTTCTTGTTAATGATTTCGAAAGGAAAACTGCTGTAACCGTTCGGTTTCTCAATGCAGTAGAAGCGAGATAGCGGTCGTTTCTAGCTGTTGTACTCCTTCTTCGTCCAGAACCAGGTCTTCGGGTGAGCAGACTAGTTTCTTCGTACCGTTGAGATATTGGTTGCACACTGGAGAGACTCACCCCAAAGTTTTAGGCTTACTGCGGCCATCTTCTATGGACACCACAATTCGTACCGCAATGACAGGATTTATGGCCAATTCACTAACAATAACAATAATTCTAAATCAAACAATACAATTGAGAAGTGAAAACATGCATGGAAATGACAAATATGATGATAACAGTTATCAGGGGTTTCGATGACAGACTCCTCTTTTTATCAAACATTGAACAAAACAACAACTGACAGATACAGTGCCTCCCTCTATTGGTGTAGTTGAAACCTAGTGCCAAGAAAAAATAATCAGTACAACTTCAAAATTTCAAAATTATTGCAAATTACGTGATGACCCTGATTTTAAGCTCGGCAGTGTATATTATAAATAAATGAGGCCGATACTTGGTGAAAATTAGTATTCTGAATTGATGAGGCGGATGTTTGATGGCAAATCGATGGACATATTGAAACAACGGTTAAATGTGCAAAATGCAATTGTCGTCCTAAGAAGGTGAATTCTCAACGGAACGTACGCCACGCGTTATTGTTATTGATATACGTGTAAATTATCATTCAACTGTTGTTTCGATAAAATTAATATTCATAATGAAGCACTATTGGTAACAATTTTATCACAAATATCTTTTTTGAGTATAGGTAAGTATTACTTCTTCGTCAGATGCTGACTAAATTATTTACACTCTACGGATTCAGATGTTTATATACAATCTTAATTTACGTAACAGTATAAACTTCTTTCTAGGTCTGCATAGTTTCAATTATAAACTGATAAATCGATAAAAACGGATCTTCTATTCGTTTATTCAAGAATATAGAATATATTAGTTACTTAGACTTTGTTGTAGTAAACATGTAAAATTGGTTTCTATGTAGAATATGAGTATGATATAGTTTTCTGGTATTTGTTTTGATTTTTTATGTATTGTATTTTGATTTTTATGTTTTACGTGTAGAGTACATTAGTTAATTACGTTTATATTAGCCTTGCCTATTTTGAAATAAAGTTCTTATTCTTCTTCTTCATTATTTAGGTTTTTAATTAAAATATTCAGATAATTCAAACCGAACCACTACCAGGAACGGAACTGCAATGTTGAACAAGTTCAATAAGGGACTACCTATCAGTTCTACATGACTATTGAGATTTTTTTTTTTTAAATCGAGGTGAAAACTTCAAAAGCGATACCGGTTGCGAACCCGGCCTGTGTGGGATTCAATAGTTGATATATATATAAATATATATCAACATTGCCTACCCACTAAAAACACCTCTGTTCTTTCGGTTTCCGGGCATAAGCCTACTAAACCTCCACTCTCACACTTAGATTAGGACTCTCGTGCTGCGGTCAGCACTAGAACCTGTTCCCTTCCTTGTGTCTATATTTCAAGACCCAAGTGTTCTCTCTGCGTCGCGTCGCATTAATTTTGAAATCAAGTAAACATACCTGACGACTGCCCGTGGCATTCTCTGTCGACTGGAAGTATGTTCGCTTCATCCTAGGTTGGTTCGATCTTGAACAATGCTCATCACTCCGACCTCGAGATCCAACATCCATTTTCACACTCGTCGTCTGCAATGTCCATTACTCCGACATCGAAATTCAATATCCATCTTCACTCTCGTCGTCTGCAACGAGCATCATTCGTCTTCGAACCTGACGATCCGCTTCCATCCCACCGTGCCGTCCTCTGTTGGGCGCTGCGCCTTACTAGCGGTCCGAGTTACTTCGTGTCTAATGGACTAACATCACTGTCCATCGATGTTCTTTTCACTCTCGTCGTCTTCAGTCTTCAGTCGCTTGCCGTCGAATTCACCGCTTTCCCAGGGCGATGCTGCTTCTTCGGTGGTCTGGTCTCGTATGTGCGAGAAGACCAGAATTAATGGACATATATAACCTCGGCTAGAACTCACAAGTAGTACCCTTGTAGGCTTTTTAGACGATCATTTTAGTTCGCTAAAATCACGTTGACTTTTATTTGAGGTGACAATATCATGTTAGAGTCTTTATTAACAATCTACTATGAACTATAGTCTTATACATAGTAATTTGTCGTTTAATGTAATTCTTTGGGGGTAACTCTGATGATAGTAACAAAATTTGTATCACCCAGAAACGTATAATTCGCACCATATTCAGACTACCTCCATGACAATTTTGTAAACAATATTTTCTCATATATTTCTCATAAAATTTTAATGTTAGCTAGTATATACTTACTCATCTGTATCTATATAAAGAGAGAGAGAGAGAGAATATCATTAGTATACCTTTAAATTATAATTTTCATAAGGGTAACTTCTTAAGTATAGCATCTCACAAGATGACTGAATTTGAGGTCCAACATACCAAGTTATTAACCTGTATAACCCTCGGTATAACCATTTACCAGATAATTTATGGAATTTAATCAAATTTGAATTTAAGCGACGTATTAAATTGTTATTATCTTCTGAAGCTTACCACGGTGTAGAGGAGTTTATGGAAGATACAGAGCTTGACTAGACTAGTGTTATTGCTTGTTATTGTTGATAGTTCGTTTTAATATATAGGTATTTTCATTTCTACGTATTGTAGGTTTTCCTTGTAGTTAATTGACCTGTCCTATACATTGTATTATGTCACCAAAGGATCAATAAATAATATTAATATTATAAATTTTCACCAAGTATTAGCCTCATCAATTGATATTATCAAATTATGTCAAAATGGATGGACAGTTCGACTGAAACGGAGACGAAAATGAGAACTGAAATGATTATGTAAAAAGTTTTTTATCGAACTTGTTCAACAATGCAGTTCCAGGCAGCGGTGAAGTATTTTACTTAAGTTCCCAGATAATTAAGATTGTATGAAATTTCTAGTAAACAGAGTGTTTAGGCTGGCTGAATAGCATTGGGTTCAAACTTCGGGGTCGAATGGTCTGCTACAAGTTTTTCTAAGAAATTTGATCATGGTGTAGGTAAACTCACAAAGGCAAAGACGGGGCTTATCCTTCTCTCTTCCATAAATCATCAGGCTCACTCATCCTTAATCCACTTGTACATACAACTGTATCCTCTGATCTGACTGAAGCAGGTCCTCCCCTTAACTCAAGCAGTCCGCCTCTCTCTCTCATATACTTGAGAAAGGAATCAAACACGTGGCCTTTTTTTAGAATTTTGCATTGTAATAAACATTCCTAAAGAAATTTATCAATAGTGTTTCATAAATAATTTGACAAAGCGTTCAATACTATCAGTTCGTTTTAGGTTTTTTTGTATTTTCATATGGGTATTTCTATTTTTTTAATTATGTACCAGAGCTGTTCTTATTTAATAATGATACAATTTTTTTCTGGAGGTTAGAATTAGTTTCGATTGTACCTTATTCACTCCAATAAGTGAGAACTGGTTAGTTCGGCTACAGAACTAGACCAAGTGTTGGGTAAATAACCAAATAAAGTAACTAATAATTCAAAAAATTCAAGGTGAAATCAGTTTCGAATACTAGAACTATTTTCTAAGATTGCACCGTTTGGCTCCATATATATTCCTAGGGTGTCAACTCATCAGTTTGAATACAAGGAGGCAGCGGAAATGCAGTATGAGATCTTGAAAAAAATGATGAAAAAATGTTGACCTGAACTCAACGTTAGAGTTAGTTTTATGACTATAAACCTAGTTGGTGCTGATCAATCAGCTTCAGTGCAGACTAAGGGCAAGCGTGAAGGATTACCTCAGCTAAACAAAATAAAAAAGTTATTTGGTGGTTCTAAATGTTTTTCTCACAGCCGTGAGAAAAATGTGTATAGAAATTTCATGAGCGTTTGCAGGTTTTCAAGCTTTGTGCATCTCTTCAGTCCCTCCAAATTGACTTATTATGTTGAATAACAAAAATGGATGGAAAATACAATCTTAGTAACGGAGTTCTGCTGCTCAAACGCTTTTTTTCCATTCCTCAACTTTAAAGTATGAACGCAAATTCTTCTTATGAGTGATAGAAGATAGAAATATTCATACCAAGGCATAGTAGGTAAATCTATATATTCACTAATCATTCATATGGTTTGACGTATCGGCGAGACCTCCGAAAATATCGCGTCTTTGCTAGCGAAATGTCATTTTTCCTCGGAATTCGGGAGATAAATGTCCTTACGCGCAAGCGTAACAAGGGTTGCCCATTTTCAGGTAATATATTGAGATGCGTTCAAGTGTAGCGTGGCTCGCCGTGTGGCTGTGGTCGCGGCGTGATGCTTCGGTAGACCTAGAGGGCGCTTCATTAGAAGTTATAGACTTTATAGATGGATTTATTATGTTATCTTTCCGAATCGGGGTTCATAGGCAGGTAGTCACATTAGGTGACGCTTGTGTCAGTAATATACAGGCGTTATAGATGAATTTTTATTATCTTAACAAATTGGGTTCACAGGCGACTAATTTATCACGAGTTCATACAGTATATATGTATATATATATATATATATATATATATATATATATATATATATATATATATATATATATATACCGGGTGTAAATGAGTGATGGGCCACCACTATAACTTTTTAATGGATTCTTCGATTTTCGATGTTATTGAAATTTGGGTGGTTTATCTCAGACATAATTTTGAGTTTTTTCACATACAAAAGCAATATGGCTGACTTCCGGTTTCACAGAAAACGATTTAAAAATTCAAATGGAACCCTGAATATTTTTACATATTTTAATTCTGAAGTTTCAAATACATACATTCCACCTGTCAATTTTTTTTTTCATATTTCGTAAACAGGGTCGGTCTCAGGAGCAAAGGGAACTAATAAGAATAAGATTTTCAATAATTACTTCGTTATTTAGGAATTGAGAAAACTGATGTGTGAATCATTTTGAAGGAATTTGAAGGAGCTTTTTGATATACAGGGTGGCCCATGTATGTTTCTATTTAAAAAACTTAGTTTTGGTTCGAAAAAGAATTTAATCGCTAACAAACTCCACGAAAATAAATTTTTTGGAAAATTATTACTTTGAGCGATATTTTAAATTGATTATCTATGATTTAGACGACGTCGCAGCCATCTACGATAAAAAAAAACAAAATGAAAAACAAAATTGAAACGGCGCTAGAAATGACATTTGACAGATGGAATGTATTCATTTGAAGCCTCAGAATTAAAATATGTAAAAATATATAGGGTGTTCCATTTAAATTTTTGATTTTTATATCGTTTTCTGTGAAACCGGAAGTCAGCCATTTTGATTTTGTATGTGAAAAAATTAAAAATTATGTCTGAGATAAACCACCAAAATTTCAATAAAATCGAAGAATCCATTAAAAAGTTATAGCTCATTTACACCCGGTATATATCAAGTACCCTCTAGGGACAAAAAAATTGGTACTTTATAAGCGGAGGTACGTTATAAAAGAAACACACAAAAAATTATGAAGTCGCCCGGGGCAGCAGATGTCTTTGTGTCCCCCCCCCCCCTCCCTACAGAACATATATTTTTTTTAAATTCTCG
Organism: Cynegetis impunctata; assembly: GCA_030704885.1. Taxonomy (NCBI): domain Eukaryota; kingdom Metazoa; phylum Arthropoda; class Insecta; order Coleoptera; family Coccinellidae; genus Cynegetis; species Cynegetis impunctata. Next base: position 386,842 of record JARQZK010005062.1, read on the forward strand.
TTTGCTCTTGTTGCTAAACGAAGGCAAAAGATGTAACCCTTGACGATGTAGCAAGTCTTCAGAAATAATACGAAAAATGGAAAACTTTCAAAATTTATTGCTATACAATCTGGTTGCTACTGTCACTCAAGCATCTCAACATAATAATTATGTAGAATTTACAAAGAGTGAGATGAAATTTTTCTTATTTATATAGGAAAATATGGCGTAACATTGTTCTCTATTGATTTAAAAAATCCTTAAATATACATTCTAAACATAAAGAACCTGAATTAAATGAAAATACTTCTAACTCAGTAAAGGATACATTTTGATGGGATTTATGCAAAAGAAATCCGGCAGTGCAGTTTTATCAATTTGCTGTTGTATGTGGTCATAAATTTGACCGCTTTTTCTCAATCCCCGTTCTAATTGCTTCCGTTTCCAAAATGTTTCGCGATGTGCAGGGATTCTCTTGGATTCGTGAGATTTAACAAAATGGTTCTTTGTTCTTTGATTTTAATCAGCTCTATACGAATCACAAATCAGGATTCAAATGGCGCCCTTCAAGCATGTGGCGCCCAGGGCCGTCGCCCCCATAGTTACGCCAATATATATATATATATATATATATATATATATATATATATATATATATATATATATATATAGATAAATATATATGCATATATATATATATATATATATATATATATATATATATATATATGTATATATATATATATATATATATATATATATATATATATATATATATATATATATATATATATATATATCAGTGGCGGCTCGTGAGGTTTTGGTTTGAGGAGGCTACAAGAGGTATTAAAAAATACACCATAGGCGAAAATTTTTAGGATTTCAAGGTCAACTGCCTTATAATTTAAAGAAAATCAAAGTAAAACAAGCACCCTAAGCTATTAATTTGTTTTCACTTTCGAGTGTCTACCTTGAGACCTACAACTCCTATTTACAATATTCACAAAAACTCTTCTCAGCCAATTAATCAATTCATCTATTCATCAAATTTTTTTTTCTTTCACAAAATAGGTACCTACCTACCTACTTAACGAATTTGTTAACAGCTGGTGAGAGCAAATAAAAGTTATTATATATTTTTGAAGATTAGCGGGTTTCTGCGATCTTTAACCTTAGCAAAATGATCTATAATATCCTCATAAAATTTTTTGTCTTTCGCCAAAAGTTTTACGAATTCCTTTTCAATTGACAACAAACTAATATTTTTCAAACGATCCTGGCTCATTGAATTTCGTAAATAAGTTTTAATTCTCTTAAGAGTGGAAAACGAGCGCTCTACGGAAGCCGATGTCACCGGGATAGAAACAATTAGACATAAGAGCTTATGAACTTGGGGTAAATCTTGATTCAAATCATTATCAAAAAAGGATTTAATAGTCCTCACGTGATTTTCATTTTGCCCCAAAATTTCATTGTCATTATAAACAACACACAGTTCACTTTTTATGGCCACCTTATCAAAAAAAGTGTATTTTTGACATAAATTTTCCAAAAGGTTATCTGGAAAATTAGCCGAAAATCCGGTAAACAAATTTTTATTGAGTAAGTCGAAGAAATGCAGTTCTTTCAAATCAGAGAACATTATTTCTATTTGACCCCTAATAGTATCCAAAATTTCATAAAATATTTGCTTATAGTGAAGCTCCATATCTGCGTAACTGAATTTCTTTCGTTTTGGGCTAAATTGAATCGTATCATCAGTAGTTTGAAATACAGAAAATAGTTTTTTAAAATAAACTTCTGCACGAAATTCTGAAATTTTTTCCAAAAGAAACGAGCCGATTTCGTGAGTAAATTACATCTGAGAACTTGTGCTGTAAGATTTTAAAAACTATTTATGTTTGTTCAAAAATTAATTTAAGGATGTTTAAAAAATATTTAAATCCTTATCTTGTAAGTAAGATATTAATCCGCGTGCTGTATTTAAAGCTACTTTATCGGTGAAAAATTCCTCACTTTCAACTAGGTATAGAATTAAATCCTCAAATCCTAAGCGGCCCCAAACAGAGACATTTTCACTAGTAAAAAGTAAACACTGCCAACAAAATAATTTATTTTTTACCTGTGATCCGGTTAGGCAAGGATGTCTCTCATAATTCCTTGTATTAAAACCGCGGTTGTTTTGTTGTCTGTTACGCCGCACCAAATTTTTTAATTCAGGGGTAGGTCGCAATGTTTTCATCAAAACTTTATCCTCATAACTTACTGCACTAAAGTTATGGGATAACAAATATTCCACTAAGTCACCATTGAAATTTTTGAAATTAACTTCAGTAACCAAACTCATTTTAAAACAATACGCGAGCAATATAAGTAAACACGCTGCTGTTTTCGGCCATTAGTAACTACGATCACACTACGATTCAATTAATGCTTTCCAACGAATTCACTCGATGTCACGCGAAATTCTATAGTTGTGATTGGTCGACATTGTATGAGACTGGGTTCCTATCGATGTTGCCATTTACATGTGTTTTGCTTTTCTATTGCAATGAAGTATTCATTCGGAGTATTTGCACCGTTTTTTGCGTTTCTGTGGCAGGCACAATGAACGTTGAGAATATACCTTTCTAAGCCTCCGCAGCGTTGCCACAAATCTTGAAATGAATGAAATGCAGTAAATGTAAATACCTTCTATCTTAATTAATAAATTATATTATATAATGTAGGTTGAAAGGAAGGTAGGTGCATAAAATAATATGATTTTGATTAATATGAATATGCTGAATACTGACTATTCAATATAATATATTGGTGATACACGGAATATTATTGAGGAGGCTTAGCCTCCTTTGACTAGCCGCCCCTGATATATATATATATACTTATATACTTATATACTTATATACTACTTTTTATTGAAAACAAATTCAAGAATTTATTGAAATATGTCTTTTCAAATTCATCATAATAAAGCCAGTCCAGACTTAATTCCAATTCGCAACTCGCCCTTAGGCAGATGAATATCATTGACACCAACGTTTCGGTTGCCATAGTCCTTCGATATTGTATCAAATGATGTTTTTCTATAAATACTTCCGTTATTAAAATGCCTTTATTCGCTTCCATTTCAGTAATGGAAGTGAACGATGTGCAAATTGTGAAGATCACATCAGACTGACTGATCAAGCGGTTACGGTTGCTGCATATTCTCCCGAATCTCCTTTTAAAATAATCAGGATTCCAGGTTTTTCAGGTCAATGTTACGCGAGCGGCGTGATATTATTTCGCCTTTCTATGTAAATGTTACGTGGGTAATCCGAGAAGTTTCCAGCCGCAAAATGAAAATGTCGTTACTCCTCAATAAATTTATTTTAATGTATTGTGCATACGTTAAATGATTCCACAATATTTTTTTTATTAGCAATAAGTACGCATTATTTTGCAAGATCCTTCGACGCTGCATGCCAAAAGAACTGTTTTTTTACTAGTAAGGTTATATGGTTTTCTTGGAGGAAGTACCGATAAAACTTTTTGAAATTTTCCAAATTGTGTTATTGTTCAGTATCATGTTCATAAATCAGTACAAGTTTTTGATGTGAATATTACACTTAATTGTATGGTCATGGAGAGTTTTGAATGATTATTACAAGTAGCTATAGAGTGGATAATTTTGCTGATTCCGGTGGGCCCCTTGCAGCTACCATATTCCAAAAACTCATAATTTTAAGATTAGTTTTACACTGGCAAATACTAACATCGATTCACTTTACTTTACTTTTCTTTCCGAAATTCAGGAAACAAATGAGTGACGTTTATCCTTGGCATTCGTATTTATATTCGTGAAGAATCAAACAAGTTCATGCAAGATCGCAAGGACACACACCAAAAGTCGTATTTCGTCCCTATGCACGTCTGAACAAGCGTTGCGGACGACGGCGGCACTTTGCAAGTCTCGACACGTTGTACTGAATATGTAATATGCAAGTTTTTACAAATAACAGTCGCTGAGCTTAAAATATTATCTGCCTACCTTGATAGATGAAGTCAAGCCAACATTTTAGTTCTCCACTATCGAAACCACATTAATTTTCGTGGACCCCCGCTTACGAATTGTGAACCCCCATTTTTTTGTCACGTCGACCCCCGTTGAGTCTTCCGTGGATCCCTGGGGATCCACCTGGACCACTTTGGGAATCAATGCTATAAAACTTCTAACGAACACTTCCCATTATTTCATCGAATTGCCAGAAACTAGGAGGTTGGAATGATTTTTCTTGATGATTTCAACAGATTGAATATCAGGTCTATACTTATTTACCCACTGCAGCAAAGTTATCCAAGAAGATTTCAAAAATACGACACTAAGGTCGTATTTCCCCCTCATGTTTGTTCTTTTTGACATACAAATTCTTAACCTTCTTAAAGTCAATTTTCAAGAGATGCAAAACCGCATATTAGCACTTCACTAAAATCAACCAAAAAATACGTAAAAATCTTCCATAAGATCAACTCAATCCACGTACAAATTTTCAACAGTCTAACTCCATTTAGAGGGGGTCGGTCTATTTTGGCTTCCCCTGACGCTACCGCTCTGGCGCAAATTATGTCCTCTACTGGTAAATATCACTTTTCTCTCATGTAGTGTAAATAACTATTTTGGCGTATTGCGTAAATACGTAAAGACTTAGTTATAAAACATTCTTATACCATTCGATAGGTAATTAAAAAGTACATGTCTTGAAAAGTTCAAAAACATGGCGTTCTATTGGAATAAATCAATTTATAGTTCCTCAACGTTTTTAACTGATGGGTTTTAAATTTTGAACATCCTGTGTAAGTTGTGAGATTTATTATAAATAAAATATAATATGATATATTGGCACACTTTACTGTATGTTTCGTTCATACAACTTGGATACTTTCATAATATAACTATTACAAACATGAAAACTCTTATTTATTCTCAAAATCTGGATAAATTCAGTAAAAATTTGGCATCTGCAAACTTTGAAGAAGGTATTGGCAGGGAGGTGTATGCGGTAAAATTTTTCAAAACGGTGATACAAAATATTAAAATAAATTATGAACAACTTATAAATCAGCCTACTAGGGTTTTTTGGAGGTTGCATGAAGCTGAAAAAAACTGGTTTTTAGAGGATTCTTCGAATTGAAAATTGAAGACGGTTGAAAATTTATACGTGGATTAAGTTGATTTTTTACGATCCTTTGGAGGTATAAAATTTTTTAGCGTCGCCATCTTTATGTATAGATTTCTTGTTTTATCGTGATTTTGAACCTTTGTGCGCCTCCACAGCTTCTGGAGATTGAGTAAGAAGCGTGAAATTTGGTATGTGGATTGAATTGATGTTAGGAAACAATACTTTGGGATTTTTAACTATTTTCCTCAACTGCTGCTAGTTAAAAAAAATTTTTCCTTCATTGCTGTAAAATATTCTGATTGGCGTTGTTTGTCGTGACGTACATTGTCGTAAAAGTTACCGTAGTATAATTTCTTCATATATATTAATTTATACTGAATTTCGACTTGAAATATTCGTTTTACTTGAAATAATTACGAATGGCGAATACAAAAGCATTTACTATAGTAGAATAGCTGCGTTGAAATCGAAAATCTCGACTAATATTGGAGGTCGGCCAGAAATTCTTTTCGAATCTGAAGGAGTGTTGGGTACCAGTTCAAAAACAAATATGAAATGATTTATCCCAGCGTACAGTGGCGTAGACAGAATTTTTTTCAATTATTTATATATATATATATATATATATATATATATATATATATACATATATATATATATATATATATATATATATATATATATATATATATATATATATATATATATATATATATATACATCAAAATAATACCAGACATACCAGAAATTTAGTTACAAATCTATGACATTCTCATTCGTCCCTGAAATGTCGAATGGTCACTGACAAACGGTGGACAGCTGTTTCAGCCCTTTTGGAAATTATCTGTATTGTCTATCAACCGAGTGTGGTAGCCAGAAATCTCGTTATATTATTGAAATACACACCAACGCCGTTTGCCAGTTTAATCCGGCCATCCTCGATAAATAAGTATCTTATTAAAACAATGGTTAGTAATAACAATTAACACATTTATTTAAAGAAATAACGCATGACGCACGTTTCGGTGGAACTTCAGATGCTAATGGCAAACAGTTTGCCATTAGCATCTGAAGAAGGTGAAGTTCCACCGAAACGTGCGTCATGCGTTATTTCTTTAATAAATGTGTTAATTGTTATTATTAACCATTGTTTTAATATGTTTATTAATATACACCATGAATCGGCCCAATCAATCCAAAAAATATGTATCTGTTAAATCATACGCTCCCGACTTCAAATGACTGTTCGATTTTCTAGTATTATGATTCATACATATTCATTTGAAAACAACAAATATATATATATATATATATACTATTCCAAATAACTACCAGATGGTTTCGCTAGACGTAGTATCCCTGTACACAAATATTCCTACGGAATTGGCTATAGAAGTGGTGGAAAAGAAATGGAACAAAAACAGAGAATTCACAGATATTCCTTTGGAAAACTTTTAAAGAAGGTATAAAACTGACCCTGACGTCAACATATTTTTGCTATCAGAATGAATATTTCAAACAAATAGAAGGATGCGCTATGGGTTCTTCAATCTCCAGCGTTATCGCGCAATTGGTACTTGAAGATTTAGAAGACACGGTACTGCCAAAACTAAATTTCGAGTTGCCCTTCTTTTTTAGATATGTTGATGATTGCCTCACAGCCATTCCAAAAGGCAGGGAACAGTACATTTTGGATATTTGCCACAGCTATCACAATAAGATAAAATTCACTATAGAAGTAGAAGAAAACCAAAGTATTAATTTCTTAGACATGACTCTCTTACATGATGAAGCCAACAAAATACTTACTAGATGGTATACAAAACCAACGTGGTCTGGTAGATATCTAAACTACCTTTCAAATCATCCACATAACCAGAAAAAAACTGTAGTAATTGGTCTAGCTGACAGGGCGATTAAACTTACAGATCAAAAATTCAGAACTGACGCAATAAAAAAGGCAAAAGAAGTTCTAAAACAAAACAATTATCCCTGCAACATGGTAAATAAAATTTTTGTTGGTCGAATGAAGAAATTCACTGAGGGAGGCGAGGGTGAGATTCGCGATAGACAGAATTTCACGTCGTTTCCGTACATATATGGACTGTCAGAGAGTATACAGAGGGTACTGGAACCCAAAAACATAAAAATTGGGCATAAAACTCAAAACACGTTTAAAAGAAACTACTCCAAATTAAAAACAAGAACGCCTGTTAATAAAACAACACATACTGTATATGAGATTCCGTGTTCAAACTGTGATGCTGTATATATCGGACAATCGAGCCAATATTTGGCAAACCGTGTAAACGGACATAAATATGATAAAAAAAATATAACAGCCCTTTCAAACCATAAAGCGAAATATAAACATGAGTTCCAATTTGAGAATACCAAAATACTACACAGAGAAACCAACAAGAGAAAACGAGAAATCCTTGAAATGATATATATAAAAAGGAATAATCGTGCTATAAACGAGAAAACAGATATCAAAAATTTGAGCAAAATATACCACAATATTCTATAAAAAATATTAAAAAAAAAAAAAAAAGAAGATTTTAATTTCCCTTAAATTATGAATTTTCGTCTGTCTTTCTTAAATGTTGGCTCCCCATATATTGATTGTTATTTCATATTTCTTAAAACGTCCAGGCCACCGAGCAATCAAGCGAATTTCGGCGATTTAATATCATCTGCACGCCATACACGTATATAAAACATAGTGGAATAAGTAAACGATCGTAGATATCAATTCATTCAAATCTGTGTATACGTGTTTTAATGAAGTGAGTGTCCGGTGTCTCCGAGAAAAATTTAAGCTAGGTAAATATTTTTCTGTGATATTTATGAGGTTTGTTTTTTGTGTTTCTATCAGTGTTTTTTAAATTATCGACTGAATGTAACTTTTAACTGTGACATTGGTGACAATAATTTTTTCTTTCTCTCCATTGTAGTCCTTGAAAAAGGCTCCACGAAGCCGAAACGTTGGAAGAAATTAAATGATTATATAGAAAAAAAAAAGTGACATCTACTTTATCTAAGCCACATCCCCAAAAAAGATTTCAAAAATTATCACACATATATTCTGGCTTAAGAATAAATATTTTAATATATATATATATATATATATATATATATATATATATATATATATATATATATATATATATATATATATATATATTTATATTTATATATATTTATATTTATATGTATTTATTTATTCATTTACTTATCTCGGGAACGCCTCTAACGATTTGGATGCAATGTTGTACTTAGGGTTTTTCTGTTTGAGTTTACCTATATAGTTGTATTTTTTGTAAAAACGCAAATTTAGTTAACAGTTTCATATAACGCCATCTCGTAAATTTTTGTGGTACTTATATTATTGTCAATGGATGCTAATCAACTGTTACCTTAAAATTTTGTTATGTTATGTCGTTATATGAAATTATCCAAATGTTGGTTGTAAGACAAAGATTACGGTTCATTTTTAGTTAATATGACATGTCTATGGTCAGAAAAGTTCTTGCTTCTTGCTCATGCTCACTTCGTAACAAATGTTAAATGTGGGCTTATCGAGTCGACAGACTGCAAAGTTTATTACCAGACGACTATGTCAAGCTAACCGGGTATTATAATAATATGTAGGAAGCAAGGGTGGACGACGAATTTGCTAACCGTCTGGTGTTCAGCGTCGAAGCGACATTTCCTTTTCATTCGGATGTTGGACACGGAAAAACCAAACGTAATTGTTAAACATGAAAGGAATTCTCCAAAATTTAACATCTTCTGTGCTGTATCCAACTCGAAAGTGTTTTTCTTTCGTGGCCTGCCTCGAAAAGTTGAAATTGTGTTAAGCTTGATAGGCGTTGTGCTGAGCATATTTAGTAGTAGTACATTGAAAGAATCATCCACCTACAACACTAGATGAATTCAGAAGACGCATTGCTGATGCTGTTAACAGTCTCGACCTAGACACATTTAAGCGTCTATGAGTTCGTATGCACATCAGCCGTATGACTCAACATTTATAATTATATGAGCAAAAACTAGACTATTTTCTCAGTCTTTAGACAAGTCAGCTACTATTATATCTGTAGTGTGTGTCTATGTATAAGATTGACGGGGCGGAAATCTGACGTTACTTGAAACAGTTACACCAACCGTCGAATAGTTCACATAATGATAACCTTCAATATATTATGGTTGTTTTGGATCTTACTTACCTGTAATATATATTGTGATCTTCATAGGAAGTCTATCAGAATAATGCTAATGATTTTTCTGAGTCTGTTAGATAATAACTTAGTATCTATGCATCTGAACACTATTAAATCAAATTCTTATTTTTCATTACACTTTCTTATAATTTCTTCCTGCAATGGAAAGGAATTTTTATGGTTAGATCAGACTTGTTGACCACCTAGAATCCAAATGTCTTCTGAACAACACCAGCTATGATTGAAATCGTCGAAGCTTTTGACTGTGTGGACCATAACAAACTTCTTAAAAAAATGGAATACTGTGGCATAAGAGGACCGGTACAAAAACTATTAGATTCTTATCTCCAGGATCGATACCAGCAGATGGACTGGAAGGGAAAAAAATCCTCATTGAATTAAAGCAGATGTGGCGGGCCGCAGGGATCCATCTTGGGACCAATTCTATTTGTATTATGTATGGATAACCTTGTGTACAATGTAGAGACTTGCACAGCAGTACTATTTGCTGACGACACAACTTTAGTTAGCAAAGTTCTGTCTATGAGGGAGTTAAGAGAAACGAAAGAGAATGCCATCGAAGATGCTTTGCAGAAAGCTCAGTGCAGCTATTTTCAGCATTCGCAGGATCAATCACATGATGGGAATGAGACAATCCTTGCCTACTTATTATGCCAATTTCCACAGCTTGGCTACGTGTGGTATAATACTGTGGGGATCCTCGCACGTTAATGTTAGGATATTCCTGAAGCAGAAGGGGCGGTACGAACTTTTTTTGGATTGTCCCGTTTGAAGAGCTGTAGAGAACTTTTCAGGACGCTAGGGATGTTGACCATGCCGTGTTGTTACATTCGGCAGTGTCTCACCTATTTTCACGAAAAAGGGGAAAATTCCTCCAACACACATCTTTTCATGAACATCATACAAGGAGCCGTGACACCTATATCCTTCCCAAACATCGCTTGGAAAAAACAATATAATTTTAATTATATCGCCATTAAATTATATAAAAAACTCTACCTTCCAACTACAAAAATCTGAACAATGCAAAATTCAAAGGAACGCTAAAGGAAGTTTTATTGGAAGGCTGTTTCTATAGCGTTGAGGAATTTTTGTCACATTACTTTTGAGCGTCCGTTACAGCTGAATTTGATGAATCTCCAGTGATTTATATATATATTTAAGTATGTTTGTTTGCAATGTTATGAGATTTTTTACACTCAATTATTTAGATTATTGAGTTTTGATTGTGTTGACTTACTGTGTAATTATTGATAGTGAATCTATTCTATTCTTTTCCCAAAAAGAAGATTGCCACATGGGAAAAATATGATTTGGGGTAGATCATATTGATTATAGCAATAAAATGGTTAGGAATTTATCAATAGTTCACACCATTTCTGTGATTTTATTTGACACTTCTGTGTGTAATAGGAGGGGGGTATATCTGAATTATTGGATATTTATTAATGTTCTATGAATTTCTTCCAAACCTCATGGTAGGGTACAACCGTTTCAATAATAGGGATCGCAGTTTCGTAATATCAAATAAATATAAAATAGTATGTTCATGAGTTAAGTGTTTCCATTTACTTTGAGAGGTCAACTTCATTTCATTCAATAATCTCACAACGTAATAGTGTGTTGCTCATTTTTTCGAAATTATAGCAAATTTTCGATTTATTACAGATGTGCCAGCCTCTGAACAAGAAGAATTATTTATCAGAAAACTGCGTCAATGCTGCGTTGCGTTTGACTTCATGGACCCGGTTGCGGACATAAAGGGTAAAGAGGTGAAGCGTTGCACTCTCAATGAATTGGTAGACTATGTGACCGCTGGACGGGGCGTGCTAACTGAACCAGTTTATCCTGAAATCATCAAAATGGTAAGAAAATAGGCGTGTCAAAAATTGCAATCATTATCATTGAAAATGTATGTAACATGTTCACTGACTATCAATAAATCACTTCTTGGTGTAATGTAATGTGGAAACCTAATCTTATGGCCTCTTCAATCGGTATTAACATCACTCCTCCTGAGTTATGGTGCAAGAGAGCCCTGCTTTTACATCAGTTGGGGCTCGATATAAAGATATATATATATATATATATATATATATATATATATATATACATACTAGCTGACCCGGCAAACGTTGTTCTGCCATATAAATTATTTTTATCTATCTATCTTTCTTTTCATCTTTCTATTCATCTATCTGCCGATGTATATCTATCTATCTAACTATTTATCTATCTATCTAGATAGTTATCTGTCTTTCTATCTATCTATCTATCTATCTACATATCTATCTAACCCGGCAAACGTTGTTCTGCCATATAAATTATTTTTATCTATCTGTCTTTCTATATATCCATCTATCTGCTAATGTATCTCTATCTATCTATCTAGATAGTTATCTATCTTTCTATCTATCTGTATATCTATCTATCTATCTACATATCTATCTATCTGACCCGGCAAACGTTGTTCTGCCATATAAATTATTTTTATCTATCTAAATAGGGGTTGATCGTAGAGGGGTGAAAATTTAGGGTTGTATATATTTTTGAATGCTGTATCATAAAAAAATAGAACTGAAAATGTTGTCAGAAAAATAAAGAAAAAAATTAAGGGGTGGACTACCCTTAACATTTAGGGGGATGAAAAATAGATTTTGTCGGATTCTCAGACCTAACCGATATGCACTCAAAATTTCATGAGAATCGGTCGAGTCATTTCGAAGGAGTTTAACAAATAAAAAATAAGGGTTGATCGTAGAAGGGTGAAAATTGAGGATTGTATGTATTTGTATGCTGTATCATAAAAAAATAAAAACAAAAAATTTTGTCTGAAAAAAAAAATGTAGGGGTGGACTACCCTTAATATTTAGGGGGATGAAAAATAGATGTTGGCCGATTCTCAGACCTACTCAATATGCTCACAAAATTTCATGAGAATCGGTCAAGCCGTTTCGGAGGAGTATGGGAACGAAAACTGTGACACGAGAATTTTATATATAAGGTTCTTTTAGTTACTAAGCATCTATAACTAGTAAATAATCATTAAATAAAACAATGTATATGTTATCTATGACAAATGACAGAGAGTCATTTTAAGATATAAATTAAAACATCACTTTTGTAGAGGCCATAAAATATGTTTGTCATGCTCGAAAATTTTTGTTTGTACCCTTTCTCTTTTTCTGTCTCAGTCAGTTATACTGGTAATTCAAGCGTGATTAATGAATTAATTAACTAATTAACTTAAAATTAGTTTACATTGTACAAGAATGGTTAACTGAACTATATCGCCTTTGTGTAATAGTAACACAATAAACTTTATTATTATTGAAAAACAACTGTAGGTAGCTAGAAAATGTTTAGCTATTTAGATACCATACTATATGATTTCGTTATTATGATTGATTTTGAATAATTTTTTGAGAGCTTAATGCTTGTAAACATTAATTTTATCACCAAACGAAAAGAAATTTGTTCGAATAAAGTAGCTGTTCAGTTATTTGAGCGAAAACAATTTGAAGGGTCAGTTCAATAGGTATAGTAAGTATAATACAAAATTAGCATTAAATTTTCAGTTCTCTTTACAGATCAGACTATACAAACTTTCATGTATAGTAAAAATATTAAAATATAATTAATGACTGAGTCAGTCATCATGTATCACATGAGTAGAACAAGTAAAAATCACTGTATGATTAAATATCATTGAAAACCTAGTTCAAAAGCTTTCAGGGGATATTTCATAATTCAGTTATATCATCCACAGACCACAGTATACAGTTACTCATAACATTTTTATGGTTAGCTACTCTGGAAGTTTATGTAATGATAATGTGTAATGTCCCTTTTCCTCTTTTTCAATCCATGACGAAACTGTCTCTTTTATACAAAGAGCATTGTGAAACTAGAACCTTGTTATATTTCTTGTATAAACATCTTCTTATTCAAACGTTGAAGAGAGATCAGTATTTATTTTTTTTTATTTATTCAAGTACTCTAAGAGATAACAAGATCCATAATGAGTATAACATGTAAGATTGTATGAGTGACATGCATGTCCTAACATTTTAGTAACTTATATAAATTTTTTTAACTTAAATAACTATTGTAGTCAGAGGAAGAGATCACTTTTTACAAATCATAGGTTCTCTAGGAGGAGTTTTTTCATCTTTCTATTGAAACTGTCAATGGACGGAACGTTTTTAATATGTTCGGGAATTTTGTTGAACCATTGTAGAGCTTGAAATGTAGTCCTTTTTTTCCCAACATTAGTTGCACTTGGTAGTATGTGGAAATGTTGATTTGTTCTCATGTGGTATGTCACAATTTTGAGTTAGGCTGACTTCTGTTTCAGTTTGGTTGTTTTTGATTTTGTAAATAATTTTGACACTATCCAGTTTAACTATATCAGGGACTTTCAAAATTTTTAGATCTTTGTAAAGCATTGTTGTGTTTGTCCTATATGGAAAATTAAATAAAGTTTCAACTATTTTATTCTGGGCTATTTGTAATCTATTGATATATTGTTGTCTTGCTTGTCCCCAAAAAGCAGCTAAGTAAATCAGATGTGAATACACATTCAAATAGTAAATTTGGAATTTAGTTTTTTTGTTGAACTTCATGGCACTGTGTTTTAGGTGATAACATAGATAGTTCAGTTTTGTGCATAGTTTAGAGATATGTTTTTCAAATGTTAATTTATCGTCAAGGATCAAACCCAGATATTTGGCACTTTCGACTTCATATATTTTTTCATTACTTATGTTTAATTGGAATTTATTGTTTTTTGCTGTCCATTCACTTATGCAATTAAGATCCTCTTGAGCTAGCTGGAAAATTTGTTCGAGTGTTCCTGTAATCTGTCAAAGGTAAATCAGACACTAAGTTTAAGTTTCTGAGTAGAAGAGTGCAGTGTCATCAGCACTACACTTTCCCGTGTAGTCCAATGCTACACAAATCATTGATATAAATGAGAAATAGTGTTGGACCAATTACACTCCCCTGGGGTACACTACTGGATACTAAAGTTTTTTCTCTTGATATTCCATTGAGTATTAAAAAACTATGTATGTGACATATATATATATATATATATATATATATATATATATATATATATATATATATATATATATATATATATATATATATATATATTATAATAATAATAATAATAATCTTTATTTTCAACAATCCCTGCGACACCCTCTCAATCTGGAAGTGTGTAGCACTGAAATGAAAAAAGTCAAAATGCAAAGCTACAAACAGAATACATTAACAATCACATCAATTACATATCTGTTGCAACTAAAATATTCGAATTAAGTAAATATAATTATTGTTTTTTACAGAAAATTTCAAACTCTTGTAGGTTATATGGTTCACATCTTAAGATAAAGCAGTAAATAGTTTTCTTAAAAGTCTTGTATTCTTTGATTTTTTGTATAGACTTTGGAAGTGCATTATATACCCTCAATGCTGCATACTGTGGATGTTTTTCTCGTAATGTAGAACGGTGAATAGGATAGAAATAAGTATGGACTTGTCTACTTCTATTCCCATTCCTGTATTCATCAAAGTAGTGACTATTCTTTTGGAGAAATAGGAGAAGTCTATAAATATACAGGCCATATACAGTCAGTATGTTATTTTGTCTGAATAAAGTTCTGCACGATTCCCTAAATCCCTTTCCTAAAATTGTGCGTAATGCCGACTTCTGTAGGATAAAAATTTTTTCCATATAAGATGACCCACCCCAAAAAATGATGCAATACGACATGACAGACTGGAAATTTGCATAGTAGACAATCTTTATCACATCTATTGCAACTTGCTTGTTCAATATATTGAGTGTATATATCACAGAACACAGCTTTCCCTTCAATTTGTCAATATGGGGATACCACCTCAACATGCTGTCAACTGTAGCCCCCAAAAACCTTGCCTGTTGTCCAACATTTATTTTTTGGTCCCCATAATACAATGCATCTGGTGACACACAGCTTGTTCTTTTGGTACTGAAAAATATACATTCAGTTTTCTGTATATTCATTACAAGTTTATTATTAATGCACCATTCCTCCACATTGCCCATAATAGACTCCAAGGCAAGAGTAGAGGAGTAGACATTTGCAGTACGTATCAAAATGTTTGTATCATCCGCATATATAATTGGTTGACAGTTTTGTCTTGGTAAGTATTTTGTTATATCGTTTATATAAATGATAAATAATAGTGGCCCCAGAATGCTGCCCTGAGGTACCCCCACAGTTGATATCATCTCATCTGAATGATATATATATATAAGTATATATATATATATATATATATATATCTATATATATATATATATATATATATATTTATATATATATATATATATATATATATATATATATATATATATATATATATATATTCCATTCATTTGTTCTGGAAATGATTCCATGGAAAACTAAATTGTCATTCAAAAAAAGTATCGACACAACAGAAATTCTCACATTCATTTTTGAACTACTTTTGGAATTATATTATAAACAGGAAAGAGGAGAGCATTTGAAACCCTTGCAAGTCACAGCTAATAATATTCGGGCATCATCTGAGGGTTGACTATCCAACAATTTTATTGTAAAACAAAATATACACTCCACAAAATATGTGAAATATCTTGGAATTACGATAGATCACAAACTAAACCTCTGATAACATTCTCAAAATGCCAAAAATCAAATGATAACAAGAGAGAAGTACTTTAGAGCATTGGTCTATAAAAATTATGGTATCAACTATGCAACAGCAGCGAAAATGTACAAATTAATGTATATGCAGAATAACGTAGAATATCTACCTTACTGTGGAGGTTGCGGAGCGAGCAAGCCTAAGATCAATGTACCAAACAATTTAATTTATCATAAACTAAACGTAAAAAACCAATTTTGACAAGGCACAAAAGGCTTCGACGCAAAACGAGCAAGCCAAAGATCAATCCACCTAACAACTCACTTTATCAGAAGCTGAACATAGAAAACCAATTTTGACAAGGAACGGAAAAGGCTTCGAAGCAAATTTATCAACATTCGGAAGAACCCCGAAATCCAGGAGAGCATCAGTACAGAGGGTCCACATAATACGCATATGTATTTTTCTCAAATAAAGCTATTTTTATTTGATTTGATTTGAAAAAAAATAACTAGAAAAAATTTCCACTGAAAATACTGATCAATGCAATATTTGAAATTTGATCACAAATTTTTTTTCCCTGTCAGAAAGACCTCAGGTCGTTAGCCATTTGGTGCAAATTAATAAACATTATTATTATTATTATTATTATCAACATAATTGGATATACCTACTAAACTATTACTTTCCACCCTATATTTCTGGTGCCTTGGAAAATCATTTTGCATCTGATGTATAATGACTAATAAACTTCATATCAACGATGGTAACAACAATATTTGCATTTATGTTTATTAATCCCTCCGTATTAAGGAATAGCGAATATTTTTAATTATATATATATAGTACCTCATAAACATTTCTCATGAACGATAATGGGACTGTCATGTAGATGATGAAATCTTTATCGGTAACTCATTATTCTCATGGTCATGACTCACATGCAGAAACGCTTACCTGACACTTGGTTTTTGGGGCCTAAACCAGTACTTGGCATACCAAAACAACTGGCACGCGCCTGCAAGTCTTGGTATATAATAATAGGATTCAGTTAAAATAAGTGATGGGACTATTAAAAGGTCACTGCACGTTAAATACAAAATGCATACTGTTGTCATATATAGAGAAGATCCGATATGATGCCGAATGTGTATGGAGGAGGAAGAAACAACCTCTTGTATAATCTTCGAATGCGAAGTCATGACTTTATTGAGGACAAAGATGTCTGACAATATCTCCACAGAAAGGTCCTAGTGAAGTGACTACTAAATCTAAAAAGGGCATAAAATCTCATTTACAAACAATGCAACCGGAAGCACAAAAAGCATAACTGGTGAGGTCTAATCCTTAACTGAAGGCAGTGTAGAAATCAACTCATTATTATCGTCGTCATAAATCGCTATATGTATCAAATCAGAAATCAGGTATTCTTTGGGATTCAAAATATTTAAAAAAAAAATTGTTATCAAACATTAACAACTAACTTAAAATTAACCTGTAAATAGTTCTTCATATTTTTTGTATTATGTTGCCCTGTATGTCTTCTTGTATGACTTATGTCCATTTCACATTCAGTGCTACCTACTGATTTTTCGTTCTTATATCCTCAATTTCGCAAAATTTACCAGCTAAATAATTGCTGTATCGACGAGTTTCTGTCATTAAAAATAAAACTTTTTTTTCTAGATCTCGGCAAATCTTTTCCGAACCTTACCTCCCAGCGAAAATCCAGACTTTGATCCAGAAGAGGACGACCCCACGCTAGAGGCGAGTTGGCCTCATTTACAGTTAGTCTACGAATTTTTCCTGCGCGTTCTGGAGAGCTCCGATTTTCAGCCTACCATTGGCAAGCGGGTAATTGACCAGAAGTTTGTTCTTCAGCTATTGGAACTATTTGACTCTGAAGATCCTCGAGAACGGGATTTTCTGAAAACCGTTTTGCACCGTATCTACGGAAAGTTCCTGGGCCTGAGGGCATTTATTCGCAAACAAATCAATAATATATTTCTAAGGTGCGTAACTTTCTCGAGTATTATTCATTACGATAATTCTGTTATCCAGCAGTATTTTTCAGAAAGTATTAAATTTTTTGAAACTATTGAACGGAGCTGAATTGTGATATATATATATATATATATATATATATATATATATTTATATATATATATATATTTATATATATATATATTTATATATATATATATATATATATATATTTATATATATATATATATATATATATATATATATATATATATATATATATATATATATATATATATATATATATATAGATAGATAGATAGATAGATAGATATATAAATATATATATATATATATATATATATATATATATATATATATATATATTTATATATGTATATATATATATATATATATATATATATATATATATAACGGCAAACGTTGTTCTGCCATATAAATATCTATCTTTTTATCTACCTATCTATATTTATTCATCTATCTGTCGATGTATATCTATCTATATATTTATCTATATATCTATCTATCTATCTTTCTACCTATATTTCTATCAATCTTTCTGTCCCGGCATATGTTGTTCTGTCATATAAATTATTTTTAACTATCTATCTATTCATCTATCTATCTATCTAAATATCTATTCATCTATCTGCCGATGTATCTCTATCTATCTAACCATCTATCTATATATTTATCTATCGTTCTATCTATCTAACATTTTATCTATCAATATATATCTACCTATAAATCAATCTATCTGACCCAGCAAACGTTGTTTGAATAATGTATGTGTCAACACAACGTTTGCCGGAATATAACTGTGATATGATAATACTTACATATATTTATTATGATAAGAGAGTTCTTAACAATAAAGCACCAAACATTGAAAAAAATAAGAATAATTTCACATTGCATTTACTATAATATAAATTTAACTTATACTTTGGCCTCAACACGTAAAGCGTTTGTAATTTCAACATAGCGCCATCTATTGGATACTTACTTAATCCAATCAACTAACTACCTTATACCGCCATCTGTAAGTATCTTATCAAACTAACAAAGATAAGCAACAAATAATTTGCAATAAAATAATATTGCGATTATAAATTAAGATGTAAGCTATCCTATCTTTCAAGTTGGATTAAACTGCACACGGTGTGCAAATTTGATTAAAATCGGTTAAGTAGTTTAAGAGTCCATCGGGGACAAACAACGTGACACGTAATTTATATATATATATATATATATATATATATATATTTATATATATATATATATATATATATATATATATATATATATATATATTCAATTGGTCTATTGGTACCTGCTTTTCTATATTTAATTGGGTTATGGTTGGCAGTGCGAGGTAAATCAAATATCAATTCAGCTTCATTATAAATATATTAATAAACGTTTCGGAGGTCCCCTCCTTCCTCAGTATTAATTTGTCTTATAAATTCTACTTTTATCTGATATATGGTGTAAAATTGTTTAAAAAATCGTCATGGTTGAATTCTTCTGTTCTGACCATTTTGTTTTTGATTGGAAAACACCACTTCAATAACACTACCCCCATACGTAACTAGCACACTCAATTTGGGAACAAAATTCGCAATAGAGGACAATAGTATCAGAGGTATTCCTACTTATGAAATTATAACGCAGATAGAGGGAGGAATCACAAAATTACCAACAGAAGAACAAAATGATATACGCAAAAGAGTTGCACAAACACTTAGTACGCACATGAAAAAAACGAAGGGACAAATGCAGAAACCGAACAACGAAAACATGATTAACTTCAACAAGACAAAAACATTTTTCAAGGAAAACAAAAATCTACTCGTCACAAGAGCAGACAAAGGAAATAAGATTGTTGTAATGGACAGTAAAGAATATGATGAAAAAATGAACATACTATTGGAAGATGACACTACCTACAAAAGTGTAAAAAAAGATATGACACTAACACTCGAAAAACAGAACAAAAAAGCTAACATCACATAACACTAAAACACCAAAAATATATGGACTTCCCAAGATCCATAAAGAAGGAAATCCACTAAGACCGATTGTCTCTTGTGTCCAGGCACCAATGTACCAATTGTCAAAATACATCGCCGAAATATTGGCAACTACAATTGGCAACAATGGTTACTACATAAAAAACTCAAAACAACTAAAGGAAGAACTAAACAATGTAACACTAAAAAACGAAGACAGATTTTTCTCGCTGGATGTTGTATCACTCTACACGAACATTCCAACAGAACTGGTACAAAAAACAATTAAAGAAAAATGGCACAAAATCGCCAAACACACGACAATACCAAAAAATGAGTTTTTAGGAGCAACCCAACTCATTTTGAACAACAGTTTTTTCCAATACAGAGAACATCACTTCAAACAAATAAAAGGAGTAGCAATGGGAACTCCCATATCAAGTGTCATCGCACAGATGGTAATGGAGCACATCGAAGAAGATATAATGAATGAGACTACTATGCAGCCATTTTACAGGAGATATGTGGATGATTGTTTGCTGATAACAACACTGAATACCATGAACCACATCCTTCAGAAATTTAACAATGTACATCAACAACTTAAGTTCACATTTGAAGAAGAAAATAATATGGAACTAGATTTCTTGGACATAACACTCATAAGGAAAAACAGCAAAATCTCCACAAAATGGCATAGAAAGAAACAAAGCACCGACCACATCCTCAACTATAACTCTAACCACCACATAAACCAAAAAAAGGGCACCATTATAGGATATATCGACCGCGCCCTGAAACTAACATCACCTGAATTGAGACCAACTATAATAAGGGAATTGAAGGAACAACTACTAAAGAACAAATATCCTGAAAAATTAATAACAGCCCTAATCAGACGAAGAGTCCACGAAAACTACAACACAGAGACCAAAAAACAAAGAGAAAATGAGGAAAACATAACACGAATATCAATACCATACACAAGAAGTCTGTCACATTAGATTGACAAGATAGTAAAACAACACAACATGAAAACAGTCCACAAACCACAAAACCAAATTGGACAGATTTTTAGCAAATTAAAGACACAGACACCTAAATTGAAAAAATCAAATGTGGTATATAGTATCCCATGCAAGGATTGCGATAGACAATATATCGGACAGACATCACAAAGACTATATGACAGACTTAACGCACACAAATACACTAAGTCCGCAACAACAGCACTCAACAAACACAAAACACTGAACAAACACGAATTTGACTACGACGAAACGAAGATTTTAACAATTGAACCCAAACTGAAACACAGGGAGATATGGGAGATGATACACATACAACGAAATTTGGAAAAAACAGTAAACGACAGACAAGACATCAAACACCTGAGCCAATTTTACATACCTTTTATAACAAGACCTAAACGAAAAGAAGAAGAAGAACAGACGGAACACAACACACTTGACGATCTTTGACAGGAGATGACATTGACATGAATGACAAACAAGTACAAAGAAATCAAAAACAAAATGGTCAGAACAGAAGAAATCAACCATGACGATTTTTTAAACAATTTTACACCATATATCAGATAAAAGTAGAATTTATAAGACAAATTAATACTGAGGAAGGAGGGGACCTCCGAAACGTTTATTAATATATTTATAATGAAGCTGAATTGATGATATTTGATTTACCTCGCACTGCCAACCATAACCCAATTAAATATATATATATATATATATATATATATATATATATATATATATATATATATATATATATATATATATATATATATATATATATATATTATATTATTATTATTATATATATATATATATATATATATATATATATATATATATATATATATAAAACATTTAAATCAAAAACATAAAACTCATAAACTAAATACATACTTTAGTCATTTTGGTTAAAAAAAACTTGTTAATTTAGTTTTTCAATTTTTTTATAATAATTTGAACTTCATGTTCTCGATGTGCTTCTCAACCTATAAGGACTCTTGCATGATATAATCGATCACATCATACATTGTAAAAAATTTATAACTGTTTGAATAGCGCAGAGTTCCTCAGAATAAAATATGTTAGTTTTAGAGAAAGGTTAAGAAAATATATTGTGGAAAACCATAGTATTATATGAGCAGAGATGTGAAACTTTTCTTTTTTGTTGTAATGTGATAGCAATTTGCTAAATAAAGGATTATTATTATGATAACTTGGTGCCTTGTCCTCTTGAACTACATCTTCGCTTTTGTTGTCAGAACTTTGAAGATCACGTGTCTCTTGTGGATGAGAATCTCAAAAAAATGAACCCCCGACCAATTATCCGGCTTTAACTTAAACTCGAAATTTCGCAACTGAATATTGTGCTTTATAACTGGAGTGGAAAATAAATATAACAATGCAGCACAGGCAAAAATAATATAAATTTTTATTTGATTATGAATAATGTGGTTTTATTTCAAATAACATCCATTTCATTTCAGGTTTGTATATGAGACTGAACATTTCAATGGTGTGGGTGAACTACTGGAAATTCTGGGATCCATAATCAACGGATTCGCTCTGCCTTTGAAGGCAGAACACAAACAGTTTCTGGTTAAGGTGCTAATACCTCTGCATAAGGTCAAGTGCCTGTCGCTCTACCATGCTCAGTTGGCCTATTGCGTTGTGCAGTTTCTGGAGAAGGTAGCTAATTTTGTTTTTTTGTATTGCCATTATTGTGAGTCTTATCACATTTATGTAGGGCATACATTTATAGTTGAAATGGTTCTTGCCTTGTTAAAAGGAATATAAATAAAATAATAATTTTTATTCCAAAAATTCCCTTTTACAAAAAGAAAGGACCTATAGGTGGCAATATTGCCCGTATATAGGTTGGAAAAAAAAACAATAATTTCCTGAATATCAAAAATAAGACTAATAAAATCCATAATGAAAGCAATTCAAAAAACAAAAAAGAACTAAAAACGTTAACAACACAAAATCAGTGAAGACCATATAAGAACCTCAAAAATTAAATGAAACGCAATTTTTGCACTCAATTAGATCACACACGCACACTTTCATTTTATGTGATATTATTATGTCAAGATCGAGCTGGCTTGGGATGAAGTATTTCCATCTAATGTATTTCGTATAATGTTTGTATTTATCAATGAATTTGCAAAAACTGAATGTTTAAGAGTCCAATATCTTTGAGAAAAGGATATTTCAAGGTGATGAATATATGAAAATTACAATTAATTTCATATTCGATTGCTCTGTGATTATTTTTTGGCCTCGCCTATCTCTGATTTAGCTACTTGTGTAATCTTCCATGAATTCTATACGCTAACTTTATACTAGAGTCAACATTGCTGACTACGCGTGTCGTACGAATTCTCTGTTCTGTTATTGGTGCTCTCCTAAAATTAAAATAAATTTCTTTACCCAAATGAGCACCTGCTGCAGAACATGAATTCGTATTACGTGAAGGTTTTGTGGTCAGTATTGTTCGCTTAATTGGTATCTGCAAGTGCGCTCAAGTATAAGCATTAGTGATTTTTTTTACTTCTCTTTGATAAAAAAAAATGGCTAATGCTTCAACGTTGTATGTGAATTTAGTTGATGTTGGGGGCTTTTTACCGCACCTCTTCTTTAATTTCATGTTTTTTGTTCGATCTTTATAAAGTTGTTACCACCTTTAAAGCCTTCCAATTTGAGTTTGGGCGGTTGATAATTTGAATGTGAACTTGTTAGTGGAAAGTACGATCTCGGCGCTCTGTAGCTCACCTTCTTTTTCTTTGCAGGACCCCACCTTAACTGAACCGGTGGTGAGAGGACTTCTCAAGTATTGGCCCAAAACTTGTAGCCAAAAAGAGGTTATGTTCCTTGGTGAAATTGAAGAAGTATTGGATGTCATCGAGCCATCTCAGTTCACCCTCATTCAAGAGCCACTTTTCCGGCAAATATCCAGATGTGTATCAAGTCCACATTTCCAGGTTTGTTCACATTAACTTTTTGATTAAATGGAATGTATATATATCAGTGGCGGCTCGTGAGCTGTTTGTTTAAGGGGGCTACAAGAGGTGTTAAAAAATACACCATAGGCGAAAATGTTTAGGATTTCAAGGTCAACCGCCTAATAATCTAAAGAAAATCAAAGTAAAACAAGCACCCTAAAATATTAATTTCTTTGGGAAAAAAATTGTTTTCACTTTCGGGTGTCTACCTTGAGACCTACAACTCCTATTTACAATATTCACAAAAACTATTCTCAGCCAATTTATCATTCATCTATTCATCATTTTCTTTCACAAAATAGGTACCTACTTAACGAATTTGTTACCAACTCGAGGAATTAATCAATTGTTGCCCAGCAAGTATCAATAACATTAATTATGTTTTGTTTTCTAAGCAATTTAAATTTGATCCGCGACACGACATTTTTCTGGGATTTTTCGTGCCTTTCCAGAGAACGTGATAAATTTTTCAAATCGTCAAATCCTAAGCGACCCCAGACATTTTCCCTAGTAAAAAGTAAACACTGTCAACAAAATAATTTATTTTTTACCTGCGATCCGGTTAGCCAAGGATGTCTCTCATAATTTCTGATATCAAAACCGCGATTCTGTTGTTTGTTACGCTGCACCAAATTGTTATTAAATATTAAAATTTTATCGTCATAACTTAGTGCACTAAAGTTATGGGATAACAAATATTCCACTGAGTCACCATTGAAATTTACTTCAGTAACCGAACTCATTTTAAAAACAATACGGGAGCAAAATAAATTAATAATCACGCTGTTTATATTCTCGGTGTTGTTGGCTTGCTACGTGCACTGCAATAGAATATCGTATGCTTTGAACCGAGCAGCTAGGTTCAATCGGTGTTGCCATTTACATGTGTTTTCCTTTTCTATTGCAATAAAGTGTTCATTCGCAGTATTCGCACCGTTGTTTGCTTTTCTGTGGCATGGCATATTTGGCATAATGAACGTTGAAAATATACCTTTTTAAGCCTCTGTAGCGTTGCCACTGTTGATATTAAATCTTGAAATGAATGAAATGTAGTAAGCAGTAAATGTATATACCTTCTAACGTAATTAATAAATTATATTATATAATGTAAATTGAAAGGAAGGTAGGTGTATAAAATAATATGATTTTGATTAATATGAATATGCTGAATGCTGACTATTTAATATAGTATAGTAGTGATACACAGAATATTGAGGAGGCGGCTTAGCCTCCATAGCCGCCCCTGAATATATATATATATATATATATATATATATATATATATTTATATATATAAAAATATATATATATATATATATATATATATATATATATATATATATATATATATATATATATATATTATACAGGGTGATTCATTAGTAAGTGCAAATATTTTACACAGAAAATGTGAGAGAATCGGCGCATTCGCCATGTCATACCCTTCGGTAATAATTCAAAAAAAAAAATTCAAAGAATAAAAGTCATAATGCAAATAATCGTTTTTGATTTCAGGTCGCCGAAAGGGCTCTTTATTTCTGGAATAACGAATACATAATGTCCCTCATGGAGGAAAATAACCATGTAATAATGCCAATCATGTTTCCTGCACTATACCGTATCTCGAAAGAACATTGGAACCAAACCATAGTCGCCCTCGTGTACAATGTGCTTAAGACGTTCATGGAAATGAATTCCAAGTTGTTTGATGAACTTACGGTCAGTTACAAAGCTGAAAGACAAAAGTAAGTCGTGTACATTGGTTATTTTATATTTTTAAAAAATCTCGCATTTATTTTGAGATATACGTATAAGGAATGGTTATTCGTGACATTTCCGATTTCTTTTTTCATTACGGTTATCTGTACAGGATTCGGATTGATTTAGATTAATGGAGTTAAAAACCAAATACTTGTACGAAAACAGAAAAAAGTTTGAATAAGTAGGTAAACGTTAAAATTCGATAATAATAATAATAAGTTTATTGTCAATACATACAGAAGTTTTACAACAGTACTTTAAGTAAATTCGATTATTTTATGTCAACAAAACTATAAGATGCACCTAGTGATGTGGGCCGGGTAAAAACCCAGTGGGTAGGTAAATATAAATTGGGTATTTACCCCAGGCCCGGGTAAATACCCAAAAACTGGGTATTTATAATTTTTATTAAAGTTAGAGAAGATTGAGATGTTTTTTTTGCAATTATTACCCTGTAAGGATAGTAAAATGATGATAAAATGTGTTAAACAAAATTTCATATGGTCACTACTAGCATTTTACTTCTGGGTATAATCGCCATAAATACCCAGGTCTGAGCATAAAGCATAATCGGCATAAATACCCTGGTCGCATGGTTGCACTGGTCCTGACTACTTATGATTTTTTAATTTCTATGATAGATAGATGAATTTATTTCATTGAAAGTGAAGAAAAATAATTTGTAAAGTAATAATTATTATTTAGAAAGACAGGAAAATTTAACCTAGTAGTGGCCTATGGCCTATGTGTAAACAACTTAAGAAAATAATTAAAATTCAATCTGTAGGATGGCAGGATTTAATAATATTTTTGTTCTAGATCTTTTGTTGGTATCAATGGTATCGAAATAAAAAAACTAATTTCGTAAACTTGTGATACAAAACATTTGAATCTATAGCACAATAAATCTTTCAAAATTATATTAAGTTAGACCAAAAAACAGGAGATACATTTTTTTAGTAGGTTTATCCAAATATATTATTGTTTCCAACTAAGCAGTAACACAGAAAAGTTTAATAATAATTACTTTTAGTATTCTGCCATTCTGCCTATGTCAATCAGGCCTTAGGTCTGTCTAGCCTTCCAAGCCATTTATACAATAAAAATTTTAACTATCATAATTTAATAACAGTAGAAGTAGGTTTAGGTTCACTATTTCTCTGATGAGGTGTTGTCTTGATTTCATTTCATAGGGAGTGTTTAGTTTCTAGCATTCTCAATCCCAGGTAGCATCACAGGCTTGTTTTATTACTGCACGCCCAGCCCCTTGGGTGTAGCCACAGCCTTTTTTAATATACTATTTTTTAGTAAGTTAAATTTAACTGATGTTACTCGATTTAAGACACGAAACCCCATGCTTATTTAGAAACTTTATGTATTATTTCAAAAAAAGTGCTAAATCATTAAATAAAAGGTACTAGCAAAGCTTCAAGTTACTGTAAAAGGTGTTATAGACTATCCTAATTTATCATGTAATGATAACAATAACATATTTAGGGGTAAATATAAATGAATTTCAATCGATTTCATAAATACCCAAAATACCCGGGTATTTATGGATTTTGGGTATTTACCCCGAGTTTTAAATACCCGGGTATTTTACATCACTAGCAGCAAGCAAAAAGTGTACTCTTTTAACACTATATTTCCGATAGTTCGACAATGATTACTGTCATCTTCAGGGAAGCTACAAAAAAATAAGAACAACATAAAACTCACAAAATGCTATACCTACTTATAAAGATGATTGCAAAAGATGTAAAGATCGAGATACAATATTATTGATTGAGAACACAATAAGTATGTGATGATCATCAACTAACATTATAAGTCAAAAAGTCACAATAAGTAAAACAAATCATAATTAATTTAGAGGAACACATTGTTGAAGATATAAAATTAAAAATTCAAAAGTTTAAAACGAGAAAATTCTACTTCGTCGTTACATATTAACTGAAAAAAAGACGCGACCAGCCATCTTGATCAAGAAAGTAGACATAGACAAGCATACACTTTTTGCTTGCTGCTACACCCAAATATTTTATCCTAATCGTATCCTAACTAATCAGCAAAGACTACCCTTCTTCTATATCTATATCGAGATATATATAATTAAATCAAGCTGATCGCTACTTGTAAACCGCTATAGGTAAGCGTATTTTGAATGTTTCTTGTATTTATATCTACAAATGATGACTATGTATATGTGAAAGTTTTAAATACCCGGGTATTTTACATCACTAGATGCACCTAAAAATAGCATTTCACAAAAAAAAAACAATACGAAATTCCAATCAAAATTAAAAAATCGAAACCACAAAGCCAGCGGCTGTCTGTGGCATACTCATTAGAAAACCTTAAACAAATCAACATAAAAATGCTACAAAACAAGTGAGTTCAAACCAGATACACAAGAGAAAACGAAACTCAAACCTTGCATCGAATCACGTCATGTAACCTCCCACTATCAAATTCCATCAAAAATTTCTTGGCAGCTCTAGTAAAACATCTAATATTCTGAATACTCCTGATTTCTAATGGTAAGATGTTATAAATCCGAGGCCCAATGTATTCTGTGCTTTTTTGGCCGAATGATTTCAATGAAAATGGGGTTTCATATTGGATGCCTCTCTGACGTGTAACATAACCATGATCTATAATTGACAAACAATGTTTCGATCTGTGAACTCTTGTTAATAGTACCAATATTTCCTAAAGATTAATAAACTGCTAAACTCTCATTATTTAATTGATTTATATTTTCAGAAGATCATTAAATATTCATATATGTGCCAAGATTCATATTCCTTTTCGAAAGTCTCAAAATTATTAGAAATATATTTTAATCTACTAAAAAGTGTCGGATGCTATTTCCATAATTTTTAAATGATACATTTCATATACGTAGTTGTATACCGTAATTTACAATTAAATTCAAATTTTTTTTATCATGTACCTATGTGCTATATAATTTGCAGATATTGTGTCTAGTTGGTATACAGATGATGTAATCAACTCCCTAATCATGTCGGAGTGATTAATTTTTAATACATCTATTTTTGTTGGTTTATGTTCTCTAGCCCTTACACACAACTTCAGTCATTTTATATTTATTTGAAATGGTCTCATATAATTCAATGAATTTATTTGTCTAGCTTTTCCTGTTCTATTAATAGTTGTAATACTGAACAATTCCTTGTGTTGAGAAACACAATTATTGAATACGTCAATAATTATATAAAAAGAATAAGAAGAAGAAGTCGCTGATAATATTAAAGATGTTGTTAATTTGTTTGCTGAGAATTTTAGTAGTGTATACAAAAATTTAGATTTAAGTGGAACTAATATCACATTCGATATTAGTGATAATATAAATGCATTAGAAGTCTCTGAGATCGATGTTCGAGATGCCATTAACAATTTAAGACCAGATTCTAGCCCTGGTCCTGATGGCATACATCCCAAACTGATAAAAGAATGTTCAGATTTAATTATAGTCTGGTTAACCAAACTGTTTAAAGCTTCATTAGCTCTTGGGATTTACCCGGACGCATGGAAAATTTCGTATATTATTCCTTTACCTAAAGGCGGGGATAATGCGGACAAATAATTACAGACCTGTAAATAAATATAATGTATTTGCTAAACTGCTTGATTTTGTTGTCTATCACAAAATTTTCGGTTATTTTCGGAGATTCATAGTTCCGCAACAACATGGTTTCATTGATGGCAGATCAACTGTTACAAATTTAACAGTTTATCATGAATTCTTAGTAAAGCAACTAAACTCTGGCTATGTGGTAGATTCTATTTATACAGATCTTTCGAGAGCGTTTGATCTGGTAAATCTGGAACTTTTACTCCGAAAACTATATGCCTATGGCATGAGTGGTAGTCTCCTTCGATGGGTTTCATCTTATCTTCATGATAGAAAACAAATAGTAAAAATCGGGAATGTCTACTCTTTTTCAATCATTGTTCTTTCGGGAGTAGGACAGGCGACTCATTTGGCCCCTTTATTCTTCCTCATTTTTATTAATTATGTGATAGATCAAATCCTGTATAGTAAAACTTTGTTGTTCGCTGATGATGCAAAGATTTTTAGAGAAATCACCTCCTACGAGGATATGGATAAGTTGCAATATGACATAAATAGCTTTAATAATTGGTGTGTAGCTAATGGATTGAATATCAACGTAAATAAATGCTTCCACATTAGGTTTGGTAGATCACGATCTATTTGGCTTCTTCCATATTCTCTTAGTAATGAACTTATAAATCAAGTGAATTTTACGAAAGATTTAGGTGTAATTTTTGATGACAAATTATCTTTTAAGCAGCACTACGAATTTACTTTTCTAAAAGGTTTAACAACATTGAAACATTTAGAAAACTTTATTTCTCCTTTGTGTATTCAACAGTTATGTATGCTTCTCCTATTTGGAGACCCAAAGATAAGGGAGAGATAAAAAAGTTAGAATCTCTCAATAGAGTATTTATTAGGTATGCAGGGTATAGAACTGGAATGAGAATTCCGTTTACAGATCACAATTTAGTTCCCCTTTATCAGAGATTTCAAATCTCAAATTTTGAATCAGCTATGGATAGAGCTGATGTGATCTTTGGGTATAAAATTTTGGTCAATTTAATTGATGTACCTGAAATATTGAGTCAATTTAATTTTTATGTACCCCCCCGCAACCTTCGTCATAATGTTTATGATTTTCAACCTAACAATTGTCGTCGGGGAGATAAAGAGAGAATTATTGATAGAATATTTATGTTATGTAATAAAATCGTAGACTGGTTTGATCCAAACACACTTTCGTTGTACAAAATAAAAAATTTATCAAAATCATTGTTTAAATTTGAATGAATTGAATAACTTAATATTTTTTTATGTAATCAAGTTTGTATTTTTGTAGGCTTCTAGCCATAAACACATTGTAATTTTTAATGTATGGAGCTTGCCCCGTGAATAAAGATAAATAAATAAAAAAGAATGTAAACGATATTTTTGCAGAGAAAAAAAGCGAGAGAAGGAGAGAGATGAACTGTGGAAAAAACTAGCCGACTTAGAAATCAGCCACAATGAGAACGTAGCGGTAGAAAATAATAGTCCTCCTAGCAGAAAGTGATAAAGTAGCCTAAGTATCCCCTGCCTACTCAAAATAATAAGTTTATTGGTAAGTGAAGGCAGTTCATATGGGGCGTTTTCAAAACATGGAAAAATTATTTGTGGATTCCGCAGATAGAAGCATATTACAATTGTGTAATTTTGGGAGAAGGGACGTGCATCACTATTTTCGGGTTATGGAATCAATTCATAATTTTTTCCATCTCGACGTCCTGTATCGTTAACACAAACCTGCTATTGAAACTTGCTGATAACACCAAATTACCTTTGAAATTATCCCTAATGAACATGAAATTACAATACGAAAAATAACATAATTGTTACAAAATCTATTGTATATTATACACTGTAAACAATTTTTTTTAACAATAGAACTAGTCTGTTTTATTTCTTGTATATAATAAAGAATTGTTTAAATGATTATTTGTGAAAACGTGTGAATATAATTTTCATGGTTTGAAATATCTTTTTATCAGATGTGTTCGGTTCTTTATTTGATTATGGAAAAAATTAAAGGATGTTATTGAACTACCTGTATATGTTATTGGTCGCTTCAGTTTGAGTTCATTAAAGGTATGATATCAATTGGGAGAATTGCCTGAAATGAGGGGGAAAGTGGTTTTTCTAAGTGGATCTTTCTGATGAAACGTTAGTTGAGAAATGATTGTTATTACAAAATGGTATCACATTATATATTTTCAAGGAAATACAGTTTGAGAAAAGTTGTGAAATTGTAAGATTTATTGCAATCGTTCAAATATTTCAACAAGCTGACAATTGATTGTGTGCAAGCATTAACATCATTCATTCATAGTATGTATGCAAAGAGATATGACTGAAGAGTTAAATTGTTCAAACTATTAGATATTGCTATCAATTATAAACATTTATGTATTCTACCTACGTTATAGATCTAGTCATGTTGAAATTTGTGTGGATGATTAATCAAAACTTTATTCAGGCATTTCAAATTTTTTTAATTTTCTCTCACGAATAGTCATGAATCAAAATCAGATCACGAAATTTGTGGAGGAAGATTTAATAATTATGTTGATTTGATTGTCTCATCTGAATCATGACTTGTGTCATTAAAATTTAAGAACCTTGCCATTACTCCATATTGAAATATTATTTATTTGATCATCAGAATTATTTTATTATGTAATAAACTGGTAAATATGCGAAGTAGTTTATTTCTTTTACCTCATGCACACGAGTAATCAGTCGTCAAAAGACTTCTCTCTAAGTCACCATTTTTGACATTGTCCCATTTAGGAAAGGAAAAATAACAAAAGCGACCAAATAGAAGTAATGCAATTGAATGTACTATTGCTGATTACATGATTAAATATGAACAATATAAAAACCAAACAGGTACTGTAAAGTAGCATGCTATAGTATGTCCAGCGACCGTTGGCGTGTACGTCACCAATTGTATATGACGTCGATCGTGAACACTGTTGCCATACGTAATAAATAATCTTAAATCTAAATAGCTAACCCAATTTTCAACAAAATAAGATATCTTGCATATTTGACATGGCGGAGATTTTTAGCGGTAAATTCAAATTGACCATTATTCCCTACCAGAAGTGTCTATATGGAATCCATATTCATCGATCGATAAATCAAACTTAATTACAAAATCTTCTAGGTTACTCGGCGACTGTCAAACGTGAAATGCCGACGCGTTGGTGGAGAGGGACCGACAACATTGCAAATTTTTCAATTAAATGACAACTTAACAAACATTCAACTCATTTTCATTACTCGGAATGTTAGTTTTTCTTGATAGATACATATGATTTGATATGTTAAGAACAGAATATTTGTCGAAATGGATGATCCGGTCACTATCACCATATAACTACTTTTTCAGAAAATTACGACAGATATGAATTTTGACCATTTCGAATTTTATTTATTTGGGTAGGCAGCCTTGCGTCGTTATTTGCGCATGACTGTGACGTACACGCCAACTTAGACTGGACAGACTTTATCTAGAAAATCAGCAGTCTGTGTAGTAAACGATTTATCCTGTTGAATGTTTTTCTAGAGGATGTAAAGAAATGGAAAAAGTATTGTGAATGATGCACATTTTCGTAATATTTTTGCCTTGCATATGAAAGATTTGTTGGTAGTTATGAAGTAATAATTTTGGTTTGCTGTATTGTAATAAATTTTAGAAGTTATTTTGTTACTTCTACTATTTCAATAAATAATGGAAATTCAGGAACTCTACTTTATTCTTACCGGCAGTT
This sequence comes from Cynegetis impunctata, assembly GCA_030704885.1. Lineage (NCBI taxonomy): Eukaryota > Metazoa > Arthropoda > Insecta > Coleoptera > Coccinellidae > Cynegetis > Cynegetis impunctata. The sequence continues at coordinate 420,122 of JARQZK010005062.1, forward strand.
CCTATTAAATATAATACAGGGTAAGAAGGTTTTCAGTATACATTTATGCATACTGTATATTAACGCTTATTTGTGTTGCTAACCCTTTTAATACAATGTTTGCAGATGAATATTTAGACTTGTAGTTTTGTTTAAAAAAAACTATTTTATGACAATTTTCCAAGTTGAAAATGAGGTTTGACAAAGGAAATTTATTCTTGAATGTAGTTCTTTTGAACTGTGTAAAACTAAATATGATATATAATTTTTCAACCATTTAATGCTTGTTTGTAATCAAGATTGTGAATGCAACAACCAGTAATTGATTGACAAGTTCGATTTTCTCTAAGAACATTGACGTTCTTAAAGCATTTAGGATTTGGACTAATTTGGAGCATTGTAGATAACATAACATCCAATAATTTTTTCTCATCAATAAAAGCAAATTGTATTTTTACAAGCAATATTTACCCTTTAAAGCAAAAAAGTGATCAGTGTGATGTGAATTGAATGTAAAAAATTAAAAGATAACGAAAATATCTTCAAAATGCGAATGTACTTTTTAAGTGATTGTGAAAATTTGAATATAGCTATCTACGACGTAAGGTGTTAGTAACTGCAACTACTCTAGGAGCATGTTACCTTGTATAATATGCCAAATGTAATTTACCGTCTTCGGTTTGTTACAAAGTATGAATAATTTATGTTGGATTTTGAATATTTAGAGTAATAATTTATTGAATGTAAATAAGTAACTGATGAAATGAAAGTATCATTCCAAATGAATTAACTCTATATGATTTCCATAAAGTTTTTTCCTTTTTAGTGTAGTTTAGGTCCCTATCTAGTTTTTTTTTTTCAATACAGATAAATAGATGAAAATGGTTGTTTCATTCTTTCCGACTTCTTAATTTATATTTATATGTTATCAACGTAATATTGACTATTGAAGTTAATTCTATTATTCAAATACGCCTCTGTCAATCAATTTTTGTAATTTATTTACTGGCAAATGCCACTTGGAACAATTAAAAGTAGTTTGGAAATAAAATCGCGCAGTAAAGATAAAATACCAGCAGAGTTGTTATTTTGTTACATTTTTTTTGAATAATTATTATATCAATTCATTTCAATATTAAAAGGATGTCCTATTTCATTCATTTTTATGATAACGGTATATATGTGTATCAGGGGCGGCTAGTCAAAGGAGGCTAAGCCTCCTCAATAATATTCCATGTATCACTAATATATTATATTGAATAGTCAGCATTCAGCATATTCATATTAATCAAAATCATATTATTTTATGCGCCTACCTTCCTTTCAACTTACATTATATAATATAATTTATTAATTACGATAGAAGGTATTTACATTTACTGCATTTCATTCATTTCAAGATTTGTGGCAACGCTGCGGAGGCATGGAAAGGTATATTCTCAACGTTCATTATGCCTGCCACAGAAAAGCAAACAACGGTGCAAATACTCCGAATGAATACTTCATTGCAATAGAAAAGCAAAACACATGTAAATGGCAACACCGATAGAGACCTAGTCTTATACAATGTCGACCAATCACAACTATAGAATTTCGCGTGACATCGAGTGAATTCGTCAGAAAGCATCATTAATCGAATCGTAGTGTGATCGTAGTTACTAATTGTATTGTTTTAAAATGAGTTTGGTTACTGAAGTTAATTTCAAAAATTTCAATGGTGACTTAGTGGAATATTTGTTATCCCATAACTTTAGTGCACTAAGTTATGAGGATAAAGAATTAAACAATTTGGTGCAGCGTAACAGACAACAAAACCGCGGTTTTAATACAAGGAATTATGAGAGACATCCTTGCCTAACCGGATCACAGGTAAAAAATAAATTATTTTGTTGGCAGTGTTTACTTTTTACTAGTGAAAATGTCTCTGTTTTGAGCCGCTTAGGATTTGAGGATATAATTCTATACCTAGTTGAAAGTGAGGAATTTTTCACCGATAAAGTAACTTTAAATACAGCACGCGGATTAATATCTTACTTACAAGATAAGGAATTTATATATTTTTTAAACATCTTTAAATTAATTTTTGAACAAACAGAAATAGTTTTTCAAATCTTACAGCACAAGTTTTCCGATGTAATTTACTCACGAAATTGGCTCAAGTTTCTTTTGGAAAAAATTTCAGAATTTCGTGCAAAGTTTATTTTGAAAAACTATTTTCTGTATTTCAAACTACTGATGATACGTCTCAATTCAGCCCAAAACGAAAGAAATTCAGTTACGCAGATATGGAGCTTCACTATAAGCAAATATTTTATGAAATTTTGGATACTATTAGGGGTCAAATAGAAATAAGGTTCTCTGATTTGAAAGAACTGCATTTCTTCGACTTACTCAATAAAAATTTGTTAACCGGATTTTCGGCTAATTTTCCAGATAACCTTTTGGAAAATTTATGTCAAAAATTACACTTTTTTTGTGAACTGTGTGTTGTTTATAATGACAATGAAATTTTGGGGCAAAATGAAAATCATGTGAGGACTATTAAATACCTTTTTGATAATGATTTGAATCAAGATTTACTTCTTCCGTAGAGCGCTCGTTTTCCACTCTTAAGAGAATTAAAACTTATTTACGAAATTCAATGAGCCAGGATCGTTTGAAGAATATTAGTTTGTTGTCTTTTAAAAAGGAATTGGTAAAACTTTTGGCGAAAGACAAAAAATTTTATGAGGATATTATAGATAATTTTGCTAACGTTAAAGATCGCAGAATCCCGCTAATCTTCAAAAATATATAATAACTTTTTATTTGCTCTCACCAGCTGTTAACAAATTCGTTAAGTAGGTAGGTAGGTACCTATTTTGTGGAAGAAAAAAAAATTTGATGAATAGATGAATTGATTAATTGGCTGAGAAGAGTTTTTGTGAATATTGTAAATAGGAGTTGTAGGTCTCAAGATACACTCGAAAGTGAAAACAAATTAATAGCTTAAGGTGCTTGTTTTACTTTGATTTTCTTTAAATTATAAGGCGGTTGACCTTGAAATCCTAAAAAACCTCACGAGCCACCACTGATGTATATATATATATATATATATATATATATATATATATATATATATATATATATATATATATATATATATATATATATATATTTTATACAAATTTTTTATTGCACCTAAGTAACTCAATACTTGTATGTGCTTACAGTCTAAAGTAAAATTAACGCAAATAACATGTAGGATTAAAATAATAAGAGAACTGAAAAATTTGAAAAAAAATGAAGAATGTGAAACAAGAAAAGAAAATCTCAGCACAACCAACTCTCGATGCGCGCATCGCAGGTGCATACGAGCTCGTACGTACGTGCAACATTTCAGGCATGCTTCTATACTAATAGACCAGGGTCGATAATATTCGAAACCAAAAAAAATAATAGTAGGATGAAACCCATTGGAAAATAAGGAGAATATATTAAAAATTGAAGAAAAAATAAATTATGGGCGATCTGAGGTCGGGAAGGGGAAGGGGGTGAGTTTTTGAGGGTAAAAAACGGTTTATCTTGATTTCCGGCAAAACTACAAGCCCTATGGAAAAAAGTCAAATGAAAAAGTTGTAGATAATAAAAAGATCTACATCTTTTGAATTCAAACCTTTTTCACAAAACCTCAAAATTTATGTGAAAAATTCAGAGAGCCTAGTTTTTGGTTTTTTATTTTTATCTTTTACAAACAATTTTTTTTTCACGAAATTTGGTGAAAACTTACCTTTTTATGTCCCGAATACACTGTAATTTATTTGATTTTGAATATTTATTTTTTCACCTTATTTTGACTTAATATCGAAAAAAGCACCCTAATTTTCAATCGGAAATTCTCCCGTCAAAATATCAGCTTTTTTCAAAAAGTTGATGTGATTTCTGTTGGTTGAAATCTCTACTTTCCAATGGTGTAAAAAAATACATTACTATTGTAAATTTTACAGCAGCTACGAAATAACAGGTATGTAGTTAGGCCCAGACCCACCTAGCCCCTTCACCAATTCTCTATGCAATACCTTTTGATGGGCTAAAATTTTCCGTAGGTCACTCAGGTATATAAGTTATTTTAAAATAGCAATAAATAGCCATCTACGTATGTAATTTAAAGAAAATTCTACAACTTTGTATTATTAAATATTAACTTTGTTAACTTATTCGTTTGTTTACTATAGTAATGTATTTCTTTTTTCACATCATCAGAAAGTAGAGATTTCAACGAACAGAAAGCACACTAACTTTTTGAAAAAAGCTGATATTTTGACGGGAGAATTTTCGATTGAAAATTAGGGTTATTTTCCGATATTAAGTCAAAATAAGGCGGAAAAATAAAAATTTTAAATCAAATAAATTACAGTGTATTTCGGACATAAAAAAGTAAGTTTTCACCAAATTTCGTGAAAAAAAAATTGTTTGTAAAAGATAAAAATAAAAAACCAAAAACTTGGTTCTTTGAACTTTTCACTTAAATTTTGAGGTTATGTGAAAAAAGTGTGAATACAAAAGTTTTAGATCTTTTCATTACCTACACCTTTGCCATTTGACTTTTTTCCATACGACTCGTAGTTTTGCCGGAAATCGAGATAAAGCGTTTTTTACCCTTAAAAACTCACCCCCTTCCCGACCTCAGTTCGCCCGTAATTTATTTTTTCTTTCTTTTCATTATCTTCTTCCTCTTTTCCAATGGGTTTCATCCTACTATTTTTTTTCACTTTTTATCATTTTTAAAGACTTCTTCCCTGGTCTATAATCCAACAAATTGACAAATTGTGAATTATATTCTCTGCAAACAACACCAAACTTCCTTATATGATTTTTTTGTCATCTCCAGTGGTATAATATTATAAAATTTAGGTACCAGGTAGGTAATAAATCGTTTGTTTATATTTAATGGTTATTAGGTACTTGGATATGCATTTTTGTGATACTTCGTGTATATAATTATAAAACGTCGTTTACCTAAACTCGGTTTATGCGGGGTTTAAGATGGCTTAAACGCCGTTTATACTTTGGTGTAAGCGAAAATTTCAACTTAAACTCGGTTTATCATTAAACTTAGTTTAATAATATACGGTGCAAGAGCTTAGTTAAGTATAAAAATGGAAGACGATAAGAGAAAAAGGGGACCAAACTTTACTAACGACGATGTGGATTGTGGCTTTGCTGGTAGAAGTGGCGGGTCGTTGCAAACATATTATTGAGAATACAGTCTCAAACAAAACTAATAAAAAAATCAAGGATTCTTGCTGGTCCAAGATTTGGCTGGAATTTAATGCGGCAGGACCTTCCTGCCAAAGGGACGCAGAAGCTCTTAAAAGGTGCTATGAAATTTTAAAAAAAATTGCAAAAAAAAATGCGGCTTTTAAGAAGGGAAACGTTCAAAACAGGCGGAGGCAAGCCACCTTCTCCCACTTCATCTATAGATGAGAAAGTTTTACAAATGATAAATTAAAAAAAGGTGGAAGGCCTATCTACTACATTTGGAGGGGATGCCCAGTGTAGTAGAAGCTCTAATTTTAGTTGGATGTCTCCCACAATTTGTACAGAGATAAATATATGTATAGATAAGCCTTGTGGCAAATATTCTAAATTCTCTGGGCAGATACGTGATTCTTTTACTCCTCTTAATTTCAATGTAACAACCCCCAAAAGAACAAAAATAGAAAATGATGTGGAAATTAGTTTTGAAGATCAACCACTGATGAGAATGAGGTGATCTTTGAGGTGAGTATGTGTTATTACTTTTTATACCTTATTTACTTTTTTTAGTGAAAATTCATATTGATGTGTTCAACTTTTAACATTTTTCTCTTGTGTGAAATACATGTAAAAGATGAAACTTTCATACAAATATTAATACTGAATTATCTTTCATACAAGGTACAAAAACATTTTTGTACAGATTAGATTCAGATACCAAATTTGTGAAAATGCACTGTCCTAAATTTCAGTACTGTAATATATAAGTTGTAACAGTAACAAAAATAAACACAGGAGTGCAGGGCCTTAATAAAATTCTTAAATTTATAATTCTGTTAGTGTGTAGTGTTAACCACAGAATAACGGTCACATTATATGTGTTCCTTTTTAAATTATTCGGATTAACTACTCAATTTTGTAGTACCACAGAGTAGTTCTTATATTATATTCATCCTGTCACACATAACCTCACTTTATGACAAGTTGAAATTTTATAAGAATGTCCTTATTCAAGTTGACCTTTATCCGTAAGTTTTTACGGAGATATACAAAGCCAATTCCCGAAGACAATGCCTTAAAATGGAAAAGACGACTAGCGGTATGTTACATGTTAATGGCGTGGAATGCCTTCGGTCTTGTATGTTATCAAATATATATTGGCAAAGCAGACTGGGCTAGATACCATGGCCTCAAAACAGAAGAAGAATTGAAATTATCCTCAGGTTAGCCCTATGCAATATGACTAAAATTGTAAACATTACAATTGCAACCTAATTATTTAATACTTTAATATAACTAATCAATCATAATATGAAAGCACGTCAAGCATTCATAAAATATTGTTCACAATTTACATTAAACTAGCATAAAAGAAATCTTTTTTCAAAATGCAGTAGGAAGAATTAATTTCCATATGTTCAATGTAAGTATTTTATTTATTTATTTTCCGGTTTGATTATTTCAAATTATAAGGCTGACTAGTTTTATTCAAAGTTATTGAGTTTTTTCACACTTCAGACTTTCCTGTAATATTTTTGAGAAGTATCAAACATTCTCAAAATCAATCTCGTCTAGTATATTCATGTGTGTATTTTATTGCTATAGCACTTGGAGAAATAACAGAAGCATCCATAGATAACATACTGAATATTAAAATTTAAAAAAAAACAATCTACAAGTCAGTATCATATTTCACTACTACTGATACAAGACTTAAATATATATCCAACATAAAATTAGCATTTTGATTGTAAGGATAATTCCTTTATTATGCTCTCTGGAGCATATATTCCAATATTATATGCATATATCATATAAGTACGGTTTGCTTGTTTTGACTAGAAAACATCTAACCAGATATAACACCATAAAAACTAAATTTATATGAAAATGAAAGCAATTATTTGAATTCCATAAATTTTCTTACATTTCAGTTGTTTAACAACAAATTCATATTTTTAATAATTACACCTATCCCCCCCGATTTACACTGAAGATAGGTTCCAGACAAATCCGTGTAAAATGAAATCTTTGTTTTTCTATATAAAACCGTGTGAACCGAAAAAAAACTGCACAATTAAGTCATTTATTCAAATGGAACAAGAGTAAAACATATCCAGAAACTTCAGCCAGGCCACGCTGAGGTCCCTGGAATCACAAAGCCAGGGATCTCTACTGACATGGGAGTGCCGTAATACCATAAAGCAACTGGCCAGAGGCAATAAAGTGACTCTACTGTGGGTGCCAGGGCACTGTGGTGTTGAAGGAAATGAAAAAGCTGATGAACTTGCAAAAAGTGCATCAAGGTTAACACCTGCTGGACCTGAGCCTTTCTGTGGTCTTGGAAAAGACCAATATAAGGCAGCGGTTCAACAATGGGAGTTGGATAATAGAGTAACCCTCTGGAGAAACACTCCTGGACTCTCGCAGTCAAAGAAGTTCGTAAAGATTTCACAGACCTACGCCAGAAAGCTCCTGAGGCTGTCACGAGCTGAGCTTCGGGTGATGGTTGGACTGCTGACAGGGCACTGTCGGTACAAGTACCATTCGTACCGTATGGGAAAGTCGGCAGATGATATTTGTAGGCTCTGTGGATCAGAAGCAGAAACAGCTGAACACATGGTATGCAAGTGTCCAGAGTTGGCGGGACTAAGAACCACTCATATGGGGAAACCTGTTCTGGATACCCATGAGGTAATGGCCAAGGCCCCCAAGGATGTTGTCGGGTTTATCAACACCATTGACGACCTCCTTGGGTTTCAATGAATGGGTAGGGTAGAGAACAAAAGATCTACATGGTCGCAGTTCCCGGAAGGCTAACCGAGCCACAACGACCCCGGTCCAAAATAATATTCAGAAACTTCAAACTAGGTATAGCTTGCCCGAAAAATGGCGTGATGTCGTAGTGAACTTATGCTAAAAATGAAAACAAAAATTGAAACGAAAAATTTTTCAAAAAGTACCTGCTGAAACTTAACACATTCAGGTATGTTCGAAACTTATTCGCTATCACTTTGAGGAACCAAAAATACATTTATTGAAATTTTCCGAATTTCATTAGTTTATGAACCATGTAAAAGCGAAATCGTGTAAAACGAGTATTGTGTAAATCGGGGGATAGGTGTATACTCACTCAATCAAAATAATTTATTTTATAGACACTAGAATCATATATGGCTTGGTTCTATGACAGATGTTCTTTAACTTGAAATTCTAAAATGATGAATCTTTAGTAATGTATTTATACAATAATAATAATAATAATTTATTTCAACAGCATCAAATATTTACATGTCAGGTTGTACAGGGTGGGCCAAATTGGACACTTTTAAAGGGAAAGTCCTGTTTTTAAACTAGATAGATGAAAACTGATGGCGGTGTCTGAGGCTCAATTTTTATGACAAACAAAAAGCTCGTAAAACGCTTATTTCTTTCAATTCCCTATCTCTAGTTGATGCATATGATTTTGGCCTTATCTTTTCAAATTGACCACCATCAATTAGGTTGTGTTGCAATCTTCCGAAAATGTCTCTAAAAGATTGCCTTCTATCTGGATACCTCACGCAATACAAATTGTTTGCTGCATCTACATTTTCCCCGGTTAGTATAAAACAGACTATCATATCCCATTTTTCATAATTATCATACTTCATTGCAAATGTGTTTGAAAAATGAATAAAAACCACAAATTGAAGAGCGCCTTTACTACTTATATCAAAATTTGACAGCTACTAGTGAACACTTGCTTCCTGTTTTATTGCCGCTTCGTCCAAAGCCTACTTTGTTCATAGTGTGCGTTTCAAAGTCTATATGAATAAACTTGAAAGCTCTGAATTTCAGAGATGACTCTAGTAAAACGGCAAGTGTGCTACATTTTTGAAATGGTAATTTTAAGTTATATCGTAATATGCATAAATATACAGGGTGTCTCATTCAAAAAAATGACTTTTCCGTCAATAACTGTTGATGTATGATATGAAAAAATAAATTACTTAAACCATTGAATTCTACGTAAAAAAGTGCTTCGAAAATGTTTTCATAGAACCAAAGAATTTTTGACAGGAAAAAAGTTACAGCAATTTTTAGAAAATGAACATCTTCGAAAAACATGCTGTAGCCCAGAAACGATGACATATATCGATATGCGGTTTTCACCATTAAGTTTGTCATAAAAATTGAGCCTCAGACACCGTCATCAGTTTTCATCTATCTAGTTTGAAAACAGGACTTTTCCTTTAAAAGTGTCCAATTTGGCCCACCCTGTACAAAATAAGTATACATATAATAGATAGTACACTAAAATTAAATAAAGAATTCATCCAAGTTTTACAATGATTCAATAAAATATATTTAATTTTACTCTTAAATTTGGACCCTGGTCCTGTTGGTAGATGATTATATAGCTTCAGTCCCACATAATCTATTTCTTGCTGAGACTTCTTTTTCATATAAAGAGGAATTAGAAGATGATTTCTGTTTCTTGTATAAAAGCCATGAAATGTTCTATTCACTAGAAACCTATGTTGGTTATGGTGGACATATGTGACACTATCCAGAATAAACACTGAAGGGACCGTGAGTATTTTCAATTGTTTGAAAGCTTCTCTACAGCTTTCTTTTTGTTTAATTGAAAATAAGATTCCACTGCTTTTTTCTGTAGTACAATCAAATCAGATGTGTTAGGTGATGTTCTCCAAAGCAGGATTCCATATGAAATTATTGAATGGAAATAGGTTGTTAAGGCTGTATTTCCTTAATACCTTTTTAATAATTCGTGATGTGTAGAGAGCTGTTGTTAATTTTCTTTTTGTTTCTTCCACATTGCTTTTCCCAAGAGAAATTGCCATCAAAGTATACTCCAAGAAACTTTTGAGTTATATGCCTTGTTATTGCTACCAAATATGAGATCTTGTGTTTTGTCAGGATTCAGTTGCAATGAGTTCCACCTGAACCAATCTGCACACTGCAGTGTTACTTGTCTTTCTATTTTTTCCAAATTAGGTAGTGTTTTAACTTTCAGGACATAGGTAGTGTTATCTGCGAATAAGTATGTTGAAGCATTGCTATTCTCTTGGTTGATGTTTATATTCATATCATTTATGAAAACAATAATGGTCCCAGAATCGAACCCTGAGGCACGCCAAATTTTATATTTTTCTTTTCAGAAATGTTGTTATTCCAAATCACAGTTTGTTGTCGATTGTTGAGGTATGATGATATTAACTGATAAGCTGATTTCCTGATGCCATATTGCTTCTATTTACTTAATATCAAATGGTGATGAATGCTATCAAATGCTTTGGTTGTATATCAGCATGTTATTTTTGACATCCAGTTATCATTCAGAGAAGACAATGCTGTAAACCATTTCCACCATTGCTGTGGTTATGGATTTCGATTTTCTGTATCCATGCTGTTGGTCACCTATTATTTCATTAGATTCAAAATATGTCTCTTACTGGCTTTTTATGATTTGGTCAAATATTTTTGATAAAACTGGTACAGTAGATATTGTTCTGTAATTTGAAGTTGATTTGACAAGGAAACTGAATATAAATTATTATGTTAACTTGTTATTGAGGTAGGTTACTATTAATTCAGGTGTTCAATAATTTTAAATAGAAAAGACATAACAATCAGAATAACTTATAAAATAAGGCATATATTGATTCAAATAAACCATCTACAGAATGATCAATGTAATCAAGAAGGAGTGATGTTACACGATAAATGAAATTATTTTTTTAATGTAAGTCATTCCTTCTGTAGTATAATATAACATTTCTTTGGTGTGAATTGTATGAAATAAAACACTGACCAGGTATTCTTGAGAAATCCAGTTGACAGTAAACCGTCCTTGCTTGTACCTCACTCTTTCATTCTATATTACAAGTTTGAGAAGTACATGTAATTCGTGATAAATATAAAAAAATTATCAGTATATTTTGTTTTACTTAAATTATATTCTTCAGCACAACAATGGTCAAAAGTATTGGGAATAAAGAAAGCTGAAGTAATCAAAGTGTCAGGATTTAATGTGACGCGTTATCAAATAAACAATGAAGATTCTGAAACAACTGAATTGAAGACATAGGACAGATGCTGAGCGTAGAACACAGAAAGAATACTTTCGTGTCCATATTATTTTGAAAATCTGCAAAAGATTTCAGCCTGATTGTAAATAATGATTGGTTATTTTGATTAAATATAGAAATAGATATTGAAATGAAAATTATTCACTTTGTTTCTAACCTCCTAGTTGCCCTGAATTAAAATTTCTCCATACTTTTCTTATGCTTTGGGCGTTGTCATAATTTTAAATTGAAATTTCAAGATGATGGTTCTTCTTGGTTTTGAAAACTGATATTTTCTTCAGAAAAATTGAGTATTATTGTTTCTAAATACGGAATTGAAGCCGAAGATGCAAAATTTGAATCAGCTATTTCAACAAGCTTATGACAGTTTGGGTGTCTCATACAGAGATATTACAATGTGGACTTGTGAAATATATCGTCAGAGGTAACATAACACTAGTGTAATTTACAGAGAAATTGATTTGCTTCAATTTCCATTATGTTCTGATCATACATGTGTGATAGTGTACTAATTCGAAATTATATAGCTTTGAAAAACAAAATTGTTCAAACAAATGTCTGGCAAATGTCAGTTGCTGTCATTTATCTTCCATCAGTCTTCCCGCCGATGAAATTAATTTTTCTAGCTGATCTTCAAAGCAAACCCCTTTGAATTCGTATGTCTACTGATCATACTTCCTCAGCAAAACCACTAGATTATTTCCAGGCCAATAATTCTCGGAGAAAAAATTATCTAATATTACACTATCTCTTTCGTTTTTATTTTTGAAATTTATACTTCAAGAAAGACATCCTACGTTTAAGCTTCATGTAATTAAGTATTATCGTCTTGTGCTTTCTGTAAGTACACCACAAAGGCAAAGTTAGATGTGTTATAAGTGCTCCTCCAAATTTGTAGGAAGAAGACGCTGTTAGTTAAAAGACAGGCGGAAGTACTCAAACATATCAGAAATAAAAAGCCTTTTCTGATAACATCAATATTAATATTTTTATTTCAACAATAGGAGTAATTTTTAATTATTTATGCATATATACACAGAGTGTTTCACTAATAATTGAAAATATTTTAAGGTGAACGTCTTGTACGAAAAATCTGAAAAAAGCCTTTAGATATTCAAATATTAGTTGATTTTATTGTTAATCGTATTAATAAAACTGAAAAATTAACTAGTTTATTGAATGTTATAAATGATATCCTTAAACAAGAAAAACACAGTATACATTAAAATCAAAATGATTGTGTAGCCTTATGATCAACTTTAAATATATCGGAAAATAGCGAATTTATACTTAAATGACAATTCCACCAGTGGCGTAGAATTTAAGAAGGGTCAAGCTCTCCCTTGCCCTTGAGCCTCTGGAAGTAGACAGAAACTTTTATTCAACATTTTACACAACAGTGTACAGTACCAACACTTCCTCACGTATGATAGGGATACGATAAATAGTACTTGACACATGAATTTTAAATTTTTAAATAAAACCCCATGTAACTCTGTAATACTCCAAATTTTCTCTATGTGATTGGTAATTGAATCTTGATATTTTGAACAAATGTTTACAATTATTCATGAAACATCCTATACCTATGTATGTATATATATATATATATATATATATATATATATATATATATATATATATATATATATATATATATATATATATATATATATATATATATATATATATATATATATATATATATATATATATATATATATATATATATATATATATATATATATATATATATATATATATATATATATATATATATATATATATATATATATATATATATATATATATATAACTTTAAGGTTGAAAAAACTTGTTGCTCCAATGATACTATAATATTATTTCATTTTTGATACTCCTGGATAATTCCTTATTTGGAAGAACAATGGAATTCAGCAGAATTGTTTCTGATGGCACACTGACGCTGCAACCTGCAAACAATTTTACATTGACTATTCTGTATGACATTTTGTACTCTGTTCTGCTATATTAATACAGTATTCGCTAATTCATAGTAGTATATTATTATCCCATTAAATCGAAACAAGTTTTTTTTTATAGAATCAATTCGTGACAAAAAACAAACTCCTCCATTACATTAACTAACAATATATTGCTTTTTGCGAATGTAAGAGCGTTTAACAAAATATATCGAAGGTAAATTTGTTACATTTTGAGAGAATGTTGCCGATTTTGTTGAAAATTGAACCAAAATAATGATAAATATGTTTGTTTTTGTAATTTGATATGTATATATTTGGTTAAGTTTTAATTTTTGTTTTTTTTATGCAGTCGCAAACTTTAAAGAAAAATAGTGATAAAAAACGAAATATTTTATATTCTTTCTCATTTATAGTTAAAAAGTATTATCACATAGCAACGGGCAAATTCTTCCAATATTTACCATAATATAAATATATAAGTCAAAAATTCGGAAAAGTGCACAATGTTGAAAAGAATACACAGGAATATGAATAACTCTCTCTATATCTTACCTAGAATTGTTATCGAAGGATTCAACCTTCCGTCTCTATTGAATAAAGAAAGATTTTCCATTTTCGCGAAAGGCTTATTAGGATCAGGATCAGTTGGTGTTCCTTCAACTCTTGCCCACTTCCCTACACGTGAATTTGTGCCTATAATGCTGTGCAAGACTAAACTATGATCCTCAATAACTGCATTTGCTAGTATTATACTTTCGTGCACTCGCACGCCAGCGCCAATAAAGACACCAGGTCCTATGCTGACATTTGGTCCAATCTAGAAACACAAGAATACATCAATAAATTAACCTGACTCACTGAGAGAGTGAATCGAGATCAGAATATTTTTATGATATATTTAAATAGCATATAATAAGTTCAGAAATCATACGTAATAAATAATGCACTTCAGTAAACCTTTCAATATTTCTATAGTCCATTTTGAAATGACACAATCCAATGAGAATGGCTTTTATATCACCATTAGTTATTACGTTTCCATCGATTGTATCAGTGTTCATAAAATCTACAAAGGAAAATATAATTTCTCCCAACTGACTTTATTGAAACTACATTCTATACGATATGTTTCTTTCCATAAACTCAACTAACTATTTGGACATTTCGCTAGGTCAGGAAAGTGACGAAAGTCCGGCAGCACAGCATGCGCATTTCTTTTTGTTAGTAATCAGGAGCATACATTTCACTGAAGTGCAGTCCCGTCTCAATACATATGACTTTATCAAATGAGAGATAATAACCAGTATGATTGATTGGCTTTTATGTGAATAGTTTCCTCATATATTAAAATTAAGATTGATCCCAGTAAATTCTGTTGTCCAATAGTGAACACTGCACACTATCATTATTTTCTAGCCATACCTCGTATCAGCTATTATCATGAAGAAGAAAATAGCTTCCAGATTAACATGTGTTGACCATATTACAACGAAAAATAGCATAAAGAAATAAATAATTCATAACTTGTAAAACTTATCATCAATATATCATCTAAATATTCAAAACATAACAAAGTAATCAATAATATCTAGAAAACATACCACTGCACTCCCATCAATAACAGCTGTTGGGTCAATGTAGACATCAGGATAAATAGTACAACATACTTCAATTTCCTTGTCATTGGGATCTGATGTTCTCCTTGGTCTTCTTTTGTAAAGTTCCAGATAATGCCTGTTAGCATAAATCGCAGATCCAGCTGTTTTCAGTTGTGACCACCAAGTATCTACCTGAAATAGAAATAATAACTTCACACACAGCTAATTTTAGATGGAAAGCAAATGAAAAATATCAGAGTACTTGTTGAAATAACAAAACCTTTTTTAAATGAATTGAGCCGAAAATACTGAAGGCATTTCACACAAATATAAGATAAGTCATCGTACATACATGCATTCCAAAAAATTTCTTAGAGCCAGCAAGGCGTGCTAGTATTTCTTTTTCCAATTCGATATGGCTAGCTTCTTTATTTCCATTTCCACAATCAGGCCTGCAAAGGTATAAGTGTAAGTAAAAATGGGTCAACATCAGAGCACCTCAATGAAATCATATTTTCTCCTTGTTTTTGTTGTTTTTTTACATACAAATTCGTAATATCCGAAGTGAATTTGTAGAGGTTGTGTAGGCGAGCAAAACCAAGAAAAAACACATTAACTCTACATTAAAATGGTGGCGACTGAGGAAAAAAGTTGAAACCACCAAAAGGCTCTTCTATAACATCAACTCAATCCACTTACCAAATTTTAACCCTCTCACTCAATCTGAAGAAGCTTTGAATGGACGCAAAACCTCAAAAACAAGAAATCTCTACCTGAAAATGGTGGCGGTTGGAGAAAAAAGTGTACACCTATACCCAAAAGACCCTTCCCTAACATCAACCAAATACACATATGAATTTCCAACTCTCTAACTTAATTTGGTGGGGATCTGGGGGATATTTTGTTCATAATTAATTTCCACATCTGAATGAGAAAATATAAAAATAACTCGAAAAACTAATATGACAAAAAAATGCACATAATGAGAGTTAGATAATTAGTCTTTATTTCCCCGATACATATTGGCATTTCCAGCGGCTAACATATGACCAAATGAGCTGAAGGAAAGAGTAAGTATTTTCCCATAAAATAACAGTGAAGTGCGAGAGTAGTTTCTATATCCGTTTTAGACATGGACTCTGATTCCCGGCACCCGTCAGACCTAATGGGTTGAAATCGGTATCTGGGGTTATTTTTAAGGCAGAACGAAACTATCAAAATTTTGGTAAATTCAGTCAACACTTTGTAATTTTCAAACTTTGGAGAAAAAAAGTAGCGGGGAGGTGCACGAGCGGAAATCGGTCGCAAAATACGTGGAAATCAATTATAAACAACATATTCAAAATTCAGCCTTCTAGGGCTGTTCGGAGGGTGTATGGGTAGGGACGCTAAAAAAGTATCGATACTTTGTGGTATCGAATACTTTTCCTTTCGATACCGATACCTTTGTACTCGATACTTTCTATCCGATACTTTTCTTGAATGAGTACTTTTTGACCGGTATCGTATCGAATAAATTTTCGAAATTACTCACATAAAACTTTGGTTTACGTTTCGTGTTTATGGCAACGCCATCTAGTGAGCGAATCTTACTTGCGTACTTGCTATTGGTTGTCTACTTATTATATAAGTTGACAACCATGCTGATAAGCAAAAATAATGTTATCTTCTTCTTTGAATGCATATTCGAATCATTCAAAGAATACTGAATAATAGAATAATAGAGAGTTACTGGAAACCTGAATTTACTGTCTTGCAGTATTTGTGCTGACCTTATATAAATAGTGCTCAACCTTAAAATATACTTAAAATTTAAAGTTATAGAAACCACAGATCAACAACCTTATGGGGTTATGTTATAATGACAAGGTGGTAGGTACTTTGTCTTGCTCTATCAAAGGATAGAACATAGATAGAAGCCGAAAAAAGAGAGGTTATGACATGTAAATCATGAAATAAGGTCTGGATAATGCCCTACAGTAACCGCGCACAAATAACGACAAGCAGTAACATTAATAATGTCTCCCTTATTTTAAACATCAACTGCGCATGCGTATATGTCAATATAAGGTAGGCACTATTACTGCTTAACTTTATAAAAGTTCCAATAACTCTCTAATATCACAATACTCGATGCACGGTTGTAGAATTGTATAAGTAGACAACCCAAGTAAGAATCGCCCTCCTGCTCCTGCTCTCTAGTACTCTTATGTGTAGTTACCTGTTTACAGTGTTCACTTGTTCTGCTATTAATTATTATTATTATTTGTTTTATTCAAGTGTAGTCTAAAACTACTCATTAGTAACTATTATTTTGTGCTGTGTGTCAATTTAATCTGCTAAAAAAACACTCCTGAATGACATTCACTTGAATTTGAGCGCGCATGCGCATTATACCTTAATAAAAATACTCGATACCTTGAAGTATCGATACTTTTGTTTCGATACTTTCATGAGTACGATACTTTTTATTCGATACCGTGTCCCTATGTATGGGCCTAAAAAAACCCTGTTATATTTCAAACGGGAGAAATATATTCGAATACTGTGGAATGAATTGAATGAAAAATTGTGTAAAATACAATAATTCACATTAGTACTCACTTTGAGAGATCGTTCTGTTTTGATGCGAAAACCTCGCCTATGGTTTGAAAAATGTCCAAAGAGAACACGTAAACTCCACAGTTTATGAATGCTGAAACATAAGAGCTAGGCTTCTCGACGTAATGCGTTACTTCGCTAGTTCTCTTATCAATTACCATACAACCGAAATTCAATGACTGTTGTCTATTGGCCTCAGTGTACATAACAGATACCTGAAATTAGTAGTGTAAATCTTGTATCGATCTTGACCTTATAAATATAGATAATGCGAAATGTGGAACATGAAGTTCAATGAATTTTGAACTAACAATTAATAATAATAATAATGTTTATTTGAATTTAAGTGAAATAAAATAATACATGAATAAGCATTACAAATAAGGTTAAGTGGGGTAAGTGTGTTTTCACGGTAAGTGTGTAAGCGCCAAATAATTCTTATTCCGATAACATACTGGTGTGGCCATCTATAAAACATTATCTAAAGGTTCATAATAGGACATTGTAAGCTACAGCCGAAGTTAAGATAATTGCTCTATTGGCGGGAAAAGCTAATATTTCATAACCTCTCACCATACACAGTGCATGTAGTTGGTAGACGTTTACTCATCGTGTGACATCATAGTTCCAAGTGAGTTTTTTGAAGTTTTTTCACTACAAATATGGCAAGAAACAGTTCAATTTTAACCTACAGTCGTTATTTTTATTTTGGATTAAGCGTTTATTATTATTTGGTACTAGTAAACACTTGTCCCACTAAAATTCTACTCTGTGGAAGTGTGTATTAATTCAGCTGGACAAGTGTGTACTAATAGTGAACATGAGAAAAGTTCACTATTTGAAGAGCTGCTTCTGGAAATGGTGAAACAACACAGAAGAAAAGAAGACAAGAAACCTAGAAGAAAAATCGCGGGTGGAGCTGAAATTATAACTGCTCCAGAGGTAATTAAACATTTACAGAAAAAACCAATTGAGAAGACAGTGAAAAAAAGTGAAGTCTTTAACGTAGTCAGTGAATCAGAAACATCATCAGATGAAGAAGAAGTTTGTGAAGACCAGAGTGACGATGATATTGACGAAGAATTTAGAGATCAGGAAGAATTGATCACATTTATGGATGAACTAAACAAAGAAAATTCAGATGTAGATGTTAGTGATTGGATATTGGTAGTATTCATGTTACTGTCAACGAAAAAAGAAGAAGAGGTAAAATTAAAATTTTTAAGAAACGTTCATTCGTTAGATCCAACTGCTACAAATTCTTTCATCTAGGCTGATCCTGAGGAATGTGCTTTCATTGGAACTCAAAATGTTATTATGGTTCTTCCAAAGCTAGTTGTTAGTAAAAAGGGTCTGCATCGATTTGGACTTTCTTTTACAGATTATAATGTTCATTAGTAATATAACTCGATTTATTCAAGTATTTTACTTTAACTTTAGGATATATTCATGTTTTTTCTTCACTTTTAGTTATTCAGTTAATGTCCATTTCTTGTTAAAAAGTTTGTAACTTGAAGAGTTTGTAAGATAAAAAATTTTTTTTTGCACCAGTCGGAAAATAAAATATCGCAGTTTTACACACTTGTCCCAGACTTCTACATTTCTTGATATGTGCATTGCATTTGGCTTGCATACACACTTTCCCCGTTTCACAGGAGAAGTGTGTACTATGGGTATAGAAATATATATAATATAGAAATAAATGCGAAAATGTGTCTATATCAAAGTTTTATTAGGAGGACTTGTAGGCAATATCCATAACTATGTTATGCCAAAATTTGAGATCTGCAACTCTAGTGCTTTGTTTAAAAATATGGTGTATATACGAACTTTCCAAATATTGCTACACACTTACCCCACCTTACCTTAAACATAATACTCACAAAAGTGAAAATAAAGACACTTGTGCGTGAGTTACAACTCTAATATGTTGACGCTTGAACGTAAAGTGAAAAATATTCCAGAATGCTATAATCATTCGACTCTAAATACAATAAAACTAAACTAAATAAAGTTCCTTCTGTTAAAAAAAATATCCATCTCTCTTCTTCCAAAATTGAATATCCATTCTTTGATTCTATTTTTGAATGTTGGCAATCTAACTGAATTTCTGATGTCAGTTGGTAGGCTCCTATAAATTAATGGTCCAAGATAGGTATAGGTACGGAGTCCAATTGTTTTTTTAACCTGGGGTACGAAAAGTGAGCAAGAATTTCTCATATTATACCCATAATTCACTTTTTGCTCGTGATTTCTATTTCTGTTCATGTAAACCAGAAGGGCACAAGCAAATAACTGATGTACAGAAAAAACCTGGGCCAAACTGAACAATTCATCTGACGGATATGAAATACTCTTCCCAAAAATTGTTTTTAAAGTCCACTTTTGCACCACTTCAACTCGATTTAAGTAGCACTCAGCTAAACCTCCCCATGCAATAATCCCATAAGTTAGATGAGGTGCAACTAACCCATAGTATACTTTTTTTAATTCTCGTACAACACAAAATTTTTTTAAGAATTTTAATTTTGACAGAACCATTCTGGCCTTTTTAACAACAGCTTCTGACTGAGCATCCCATCTTAGATGGCTATCGATTACAAGACTAAGATATTTTATTGTGTCTGTCTTGTTGACAACATATTTATTATTTTCAAATTCTATTTCTAGGCTATTGTATGCTGGTACGTTGTTGTTGTTGTTACTCGAAAATGGAACAAATTTGGTTTTTTCTATGTTCAAGGTCAGCTTCTTCCATGCAAGAAATGTCATTAATTTGGCAAAATCATCTTCCGATTTTTTTAAAGTTGTTCCCAGTTGCATGCTTCAATTAAAATGACTGTATCATCCGCAAAGCTTATCACGCTGCCCTCCAGTTTCAAGAAGAATATCTCATTCACATACAACAGAAAAAGTATTGGTCTCAGAACAGTCCCTTGCGGTACGCCGCAAGTTACAGCTCTTTCTGAACTTATAGTTTTCCCAATCTTTACATGTTGATGTCTATTTTCTAAGTATGATTTCATTAATTCATATGAAACTCCTCTCCAGCCCAAACGCTCTAAGGTCGCAAGTAGTTCAATTTGAAGTGAAATTTTAATCCCCAAAGCGCCTTCTTTGAGAATCTACCTCCACTTAGATAGATGATCATTTGGATAATTAAATAAAAGATAATTAAATAAAAGATAAAAAATAAGGACCTTGTTGCCAAAATTTAGACATATTTCAAAATTCATGGAATTGAATGATATGAAAATTATTTACTGTGCTTTGGTGCAGTCACACTTAACCTATGGTATCGTTGCGTGGGGAGGAGTACTGAAGTCACATCTGACTGGGTTGGGTGTTATTCAAAAGTGGATACTAAGAATAATGCTGAAGAGGGACAGGTTCTATGCAACTGATGCGGTCTATGAGGACAGTAAAGTGTTTGATATTAGAAGGTTGTATTTGCAGAGATCAGTAATTTTTTATTATCAAAAAAGCACGGGCATTGCACATCCTGATCATATCCATGACACCAGATACAGAGATCCAATTTCGTACAAGAATAGAATGGTAAAACGAATTGGACAGCGACACTATAATTATGTGATATGCAAAATATATGACATTCTTCCGAAGGATTTACTAACTAACAAATCGTTGAGATCCTTTAAAAAACAGATAAGTAAATGGTTGCAAGATGTTTCTGGTACAGAAGTAAGAAAATTGTTCATTCAAATTTTAGAATAATATAGAAAGGTAGAGTGAGTATACATACCTCTCATAAAAGTTTATAACTTCAGAGAGGACAAACTGCCCGACATCTTTGTTTACCCTGTTAAATATATATGAAGATATATGTATGTTCAAATGAGAAAATGAAACTATTATTTTGATTTGTGTTATGCATATTTAAGATTAAGATTATGTAAGATTATGTAACTTAAAAATTGTATCATTTAATTTTGGGTAAATAAAATTATTATTATTATTATCAGTCCTTTGATTCATGTAAATTTGCGAATGACAAAACGTTCCTTGTTGTTGGAAGGGATACGTATGAGCTGAATCAAAGATAGTGATGCTCATGAAAGGATGTTGAGTAATAAAATGAGTCTGAATAAAAGTAAAACTCAAGTACTAAATTTCTGTGGTGGGACAAACTTCGGGGCAATTACACTACTCAAAGGTCTCAAAGTTAATTTTGATGATTGACTTTCTTGGTTGGTACGGTACACTGCAACAATCTCAATAAGCAGCTGTCTCCTATTATTTTTTATTTTAATTTTATTTTATTTGAAAAGTCAACGGATCAATGATTACATCAAAGATCCTTTTTTATACAAAATTATACAAATTATACAAAATAAGAGTAATTTGGTAATAACAAACTTGTTGATAGTATAGCCAATAGTTTATAATAGCTATATAAGATAATTATAATTATATGAATATAACAATATACAATTTTAGTAGGCAAAATAGACTCTCATTAGAAATAACGATTAACAATAAGTTTGAGTTCCCTTTTGAATATTTTCAAGTTATCAGTACGTAGCACAAATGTGGGCATAACAATTTTGTTCCACTTTCTCCTTAACCTAAAAATGGTAGAGTTATAAATATAATTCCGATGAGTTCAGTGCTCTAGAAGAGGTCTTATGCGCCTTAGCTCATAAGGGACCTCCCTTTCAGTCAATATCCCAAGAAGACATTCACAGTTTACAAGACACATTAATGCTTTTTTAACAAAATAAACATCATGATAGATATGGAGGGATTTGATAGATTCCAAATTAACGGATAAAGCAAATTGAGTGTATTCGTGCTCTTTATAAGAAAATCTATTACCCGTTTTAGATGCAAGGAATCTGAAAAATTTACGTTGAATTGACTCTAAAATCGGAATGTGCGTTAACTTGGATGGAGACCATATAATTGAACCATAAAGCATAATGGGTCTGACTAGGGTTTTGTATAGATGAATTATAGATTCGTGGGATTTAAACTCTTTTGTAGACCTAATAATAAAACCTAAAGACCTGTAGGCCTTAGAAACAGTGGCATTTAGGTGGAGGTCAAATTCAAAATTACTTTGGTGAATTATAGACTACAGGCCCATATCAAAAAATGGATGGGTCATATGAACCACCAAGTGATGTATATAGGACGATATAAGAGCATAAAATAATAAGATTCAGCACTATGCCGTCACTTGAAAGCTGTCCAACTGAGTGCTGGTGAGAATTCAAAAGTGCAGGTAGAGGGAGTACATTTTGGTCATACATTTTTGTACAGCATTTTTACCATGGATAGACCCATGAAAAATAATGAGAAAGCGCGCAGTGCCGTAAAAAAATGGTGCGTCACAAAGTCGGTAAATTCTTTTGATTCTCTGACAATTTCCAGGGTAAATTTGGTCATTTCATTCTGTACGGCATCAGTTTCATACTATTTCAATACAGCTTCTAATCCATTATTCGGCAACGCCGTACAAAAATCATGCGACAAGGGGACAAAATCGAGGGTTGCAACCCCCTCTCTTTTCGTGGTCCGAGGGGTGATTTGAAAAAGTACGGCTTCGGTTCCAAAACATTATTTAGCACTCAAAAGTACTATTAAAAATAATGCCGTCAAAAAATTATTGTTCATTTGAATGTATATTAATAAATATTTTAATTTCATGGTATACTTGATTTATAAAGCTGTAAAATCATTTGACTCTGTACGGCAACTTTTTTTTTAACATGATATTGTAAAATTTAATTGTTATATAGTATTGCCGTTCAAAAGAAACTGTTCTAAAAAAAATTATAGAGAAATACAAAAACTGAAATTTTTTGAATTATTGCGAAAATTTAAATATTAATAGATTAATAAAATATAGCAATTTTCTACATTTTTCCCTTATTTCAAATAGTATTAAGATAAATAAATTAGGAAAAAATGATGCCGTACATTTTAATGCAGACCATATCTATTAGGCTGATGAAAATGACGATATATATCGCACCCTTAGTGATACAAGGGCATAATACGAAAAAGTAGTTTTGTGGGAAATCGCGTTTAAAGATTCTGGTTCCCTACATTTCAGCTTATTTTTCGTATAAAATGCTTATTATTTGTGGATTGATTGGGCCGATACTTGGTGTAAATTAATAAACATATTAAAACAATGGTTAAAAATAACAATTTACACATTTATTATAAAAATAACGCATGACGCACGTTTCGGTGGAACTTCACCTTCTTCAGATGCTGAAGAAGGTGAAGTTCCACCGAAACGTGCGTCATGCGTTATTTTTTATAATGAATGTGTAAATTGTTATTTTTAACCATTGTTTTAATATGCTTATTATTTGTGTTATAAATGTGAAATTCTGCTGATTTGTTTACTGATAACTACACTATAAAGAGCCATGAAAATAAAATGGAATTTGAATGAATTTCAAATTTTTTTTTGGATATTTCATGTGAGTAAGGGCCTAATAGATTTAACATAACACAATTTCAAAACTATAACGAACCAATAAGATATAATTCCTTAAAACATCCTTTGTTTTCAGCAATATAGAGACCTATTATTAATTACACCCAAAAATTTACAACATTTTGTATAATATAACGCTGCAACTACAAATTATTCCATATAACACAAAATGTTCAGAACAAAATTCTCCTGATTTTTTCTCATAGAAGGGCACAAATACTAATTGCACAAAGCTTTAACGATCCGCCTTCGACAAGTATGGGCACGTTACTGATTGCGACCTTGTAGCTGTAAGAACGGTAGACGCGAGGGGAGAGTGTGAGAGGGGCACAAATACAGTTACCGAGTCATGATTGACCTTTTTCTCGCTCTGTCAGCGCTAACCGGTAGATGATTCCATCTTGTGCCCGTATCATTTAAAATCACACTTTACAAAAATTTTGACTGTAGCCCTTATATTATTGAGGGTGCGATATGTAAATTATATTTATTTAATATTTTTATTACTTTTTTATCAATGTGAACTTTCAGATTTGTACGGCATCAACTTTTTATAAATTATTGCATTAAGTACAAATGAACTATCTAAATGCCGTATAAAAAAATATCGTCATGAATTTCACCTTACATTTTGTTATATGGATTTTTCTTACATTTCGTTCTATGGATTTTTCCTAGAGTTTGTTCCCCCTACAAAAATTTGGACCAACGAAAATGTACGGCATGTAAAAAAATTTTATCTATGCATAAAATACTTTCAAAATAAATTAATTTTATGTTGTTTCAAATCACCCCCCGGACCACGGAAAGGGAGGGGGTTGCAACCCTCGATTTTTTCCCTTGTCGCATGATTTTTGTACGGCGTTGCCGAATAATGGATTAGAAGCTGTATTGAAACAGTATGAAACTGATGCCGTACAGAATAAAATGACCAAATTTACCCTGGAAATTGTCAGAAAATCAAAAAAATTTACCGACTTTGTGGCGCACCATTTTTTTACGGCACTGCGCGCTTTCTCATTATTTTTCATGGATCTATCCATGTTAAAAATGCCGTACAAAAATATATGACCAAAATGTACTCCCTCTACCTGCACTTCTGAATTCTCACCAGCACTCAGTTGGACAGCTTTCAAGTGACGGCATAGTGCTGAATCTTATTATTTTATGCTCTTATATCGTCCTATATACATCACCTGGTG
Organism: Cynegetis impunctata; assembly: GCA_030704885.1. Classification (NCBI taxonomy): domain Eukaryota; kingdom Metazoa; phylum Arthropoda; class Insecta; order Coleoptera; family Coccinellidae; genus Cynegetis; species Cynegetis impunctata. Next base: position 445,274 of record JARQZK010005062.1, read on the forward strand.
GTTCATATGACCCATCCATTTTTTGATATGGGCCTGTAGTCTATTACACCTAGATCCTTAATATTACAAACATTATTCAGTATTTCACCATTAATGGAATAATTGAATTTTAGTTTCTTATTTCTACTTCTAGTAATAGGTAAAACTTTACATTGGGTACAGTTCAATTTTATTTGGTTTGTACAAGACCAATTGTAAATAAGGACCAGATCTTTTTGCAACTTAATCTGGTCATCAAATTTTTATGTCATCGGCAAAGATTGATACAACACCAAACTTGAGAGAGTCGCATATATCATTTATGAATAGGATAAACAACAATAGGCCTAGGTGCGAACCCTGAGGCACACCAGAAGTTGCAATAAATGGATCAGATAGATTTCCCTTAATACATACTTGAAGTTCCCGTTTAGTAAGATATGATAATATCCATTTTAAGGTGCCCCCACCCATTATATATGAACTATGATAAATAAAGAAATACGCACGGCAGGAAGTAGAAGCAAAAATTTATTCGAAGAAAATTACTTATCACTTACCAGAGCGTTCGGGTTAGTTTTATGAAATCTGTACAAAGAGTCTAATTGAAAGTCAGCACAAACATCTCCATTCAATACAAAAAATGCGTCTGGATTTCCGCACCGGATCTGATCGCGAAAATGAAAAAGCCCACCAGCTGTCCCAAGAGAAGTAAACTCCTGTAAGTATCTGAAAGAATACAGAATGATCAAACATGTATGTTCCATGAACTATCTCTCAACTGAATCACTCACTTTATACCGATGTTGTAAATTCTTTGCATCTTATTCACAAACGGTTTAATTTGATCATCAGCATAAAATCCAATCAATAAAATTTCTTTCAAATTGTCCAACAAGATGCATGCCTCAATATGATGTTGAATCAAGGGCAGTCCTGCGACAGGAAACAATGGTTTTGGAATGTCCAATGATAAAGGTCGAAACCTAGTTCCTGAAAAATTAGTATAAAAATAAAAGTTATTTTTGACATGAAGATTTTATATCAATTCAATATGTGGCATACCTTCCTATAAGACTGTGGCAGAAATGATTCAATACAGTAATTGATTAATACCAAATCCGTAATAGTTAAATTATCAAAATTAATAATCTTGTTGCGTTAAACTTTTTTGAAAAATGCTTTACTGAAAATAGATTTAACACAAGAGGAATTCAATGTATAAAAAATAAAGATTTTTGAACATTTTTGAAACGAATTAACCATCTGTGTTCTTCATTACTTATGATAAATAAAAATTTGTAGATATTTCGTGACATGTTTTTATTCGTTATGTATTTGGGAAGATTAAAAAACTACTTATGGTCAATTTTCCAACTCCTATAAAACTTCGGATCTTGGCATACAATGGATCGTCGGACGCCGACACCAACCGTGTGTAAAAATTTTTTTTATGATAGATGCATGAAACTGATGCTGGAACAACTTCCACCTCGGAGCAGTAATTTTGGAACAAAGGAATATTTAAATCAAAAGATATTTTGTGTATGAAATAAAGGCTTTTCAGTCGAAATATGTTTCCTTTTCTTTATCAACTTTTTGTACAACTCAATCTGCTTTAGTTGAAAATCACCAAAAAAGAACCAAAATATACCGATGTTTCATCGTTCCCGGTATTCAATGGCGAGTTCACCCATGAAGCTATGGTCCAAGTTTCACACCTATTCACATAGTTGCACATCCCAGTGTAGTTGCATGACTTGAAATTCATTTGGCTTTAACGCTAAATAAATTTCAATCCATTAAAAGTTTTGAATTTCATGACGATACGTAAACTGTTCAATAAAGTAATTTTTCAAATGGCCTATTATTGCTAAGAAAAAACAAGTGAATATATATATATATATATATATATATATATATATATATATATATATATATATATATATATATATAGATAGATAGATAGATAGATAGATAGATATTTATTTATTTGTTCTATATAATATCCAAAGATGGATGTAGAACACGTCAATAGTTTATAATAAAGTAAAAACAAGAATACAAATATATATATATATATATATATATATATATATATATATATATATATATATATATATATATATATATATATATATTAAAATTATTTTGTGATAAAAACATAAAACAAGTTTTCTTTCATCATGAGAAATTATCATATTAAAAAAATGGTTAATAATAGCAATTTACACATTTATTTAAACAAATAACAGTTGAACTTCACCTTATTCAGATGCTACTTTCAAACTAACTATGTTTCTCTGTTATATCGAAAACAAGAAATAATGAGATGACAAATTGTGTAGAAGGGGTAAATAGAGATGGTTACAAATAATTATTAGAATAGGCAAAATCAATTCTGAACTGCTGGTCAGGTTGTACAGTAATTTTGAAAAGATTGAGAAGGGGGCTTCAAGTATGATCGATTTGGCTATCCAATAGGAGAATGCTTGTATTTATTTATTTGTAATGATTCTAAAAAATTAAGATTAATTCCCTTTCCTTCAGCATTTAATATTTTAAAATCGAAATTGAATGTGTGATTTTGTTGGATTAAATGGTTTGCATAATGTGAATCCGACTTTTGATTAACAAAGCTACGTTTGTGTTCTGAAATTCTAGTTTGAAAACTTCTGGAAGTTCTACCAACATAAAACTTATCACAATCACCACAATTAATTTTATAAACTCCTGATTTATTATCTTTATGAACTTTGGATTTATTTTTTATATGATTTCCTAAATTATTACCGGTACGATAAGCAATGTTAATGTTGTGCTTAGATAGGAGGGATTTAAGTTTTCTACTTGAATTTCCGATGAAAGTGAGGCTGTTATATTTGATATTATATTTATTAAGGGAGTACACCTGGCTAATCGCATTTTTGAACAACTTTTTATCTATCATATTGTCTATTATTATGGGATCATAATTATTATTTACGGCAATTTGTTTAATTATATTTTTCTCAATGTTAAAATTGGCGTTTGAAAGTGGAATATTTACTAAACGATGTACCATACTATTGAAAGCTGCCATTTTGTGTTGGAATGGATGTAGGTAAGTACTATGTATGACGCTATCAGTGTGTGATGGTTTGCGAAAAATTGAAAAATTATGTTTGTTATCTACTTTTGTTATTTTCAAATCCAAATAGTTAATTGAGTTATCTTTTTCCATCTCTAAAGTGAATTTTATACTAGGGTGTGAAGTGTTCATGAATGTTTGAAAGCAGTCAAGTTGCCTACGAATACCAGTGAAACAACAACTAATATCATCCACATATCTAAACCAATAAACAAATTGTCGACTAACAGGATGATTATGAATTAACTGTTCCAAATTATCCATGAATACTTCAGCCAATAAAGGGCTCAGAGAGTTTCCCATAATTAAGCCTTCAGAAATTATCACTTAGCAGTGACAATTCATCGACTATTTTAAAATTGTAAGTAAGCCAATCAAGCACTATACTTTTCAGATAAGCTGTAACCAGAATGCCCTGTTCAATTAATCAAACCCCATGTCTTAGGGGTTACAATTAACTCAAATCTTCATGGCAAAAACATGTATCAGACACTACTACATCAGCTTCTCACAATTTAAGTATATACTATGAGCAAAGAACTTCTTTTGGCAATGTTTGAATCCTCCCTAAGCGGTAAGAAAGGCGTACTGCATTGAGTCATGGGGAGCATCTCCTTCAGTCAGGAAAGGAAACTTTTTCACAGGCAGATACTGACAATTCATGATGAAATTTTAACCCAGGATCTCCAAAAATCTGATTAAAAGATGGCCTTTCTCGATTTACACTCAATAGCACAAGTCAACCACATTTTACAATTTAACTACTATGCTCTCTTAAAACTAAAGATACTCATTGCATCAAAAAGATCCTCTTTTGCTAAATAAGGCAGAGGAAGACACATCTGATATATAAGACAACACTTTCGACTAGGGGGGTGAAGTCTTAAAGTGAACAACTGCATATTAAGGAAGAATAATATTATTTGAAAATTTCCTCTGAACCAATTAGCCGTAAATTCGTAAATTAATATTTTGTTATTGTTGAAACAGTTGTTTATGCTTCTTCTAAGATACCCATACATAAAACTTTAGTAAAGAATCCAAATACTGATATAAAATTTCTTATTAAACAATAATTAAATTTGGAAGACAAACAAAATATCTATATAATATACACGAAAACATATACATAAGAATGTGACGATAAGGAAATTCGACAATCAAAATTAACGTTGTGATAAAATGAAATAGGAATTAGTTTTTGATCTCTCTTTGACGGCCATAAAATAATATTTCCAACCCTTACTGTGGAAGTTGTTGTACCTTTCTGAGGCCCTCCAATCAATATGATTGCTTTCAACATTTCGTTGGTGAATTATTGTTTCCTTTGTAATAATAAATAAAATCAAATCGATTTAGTTTTTCACTTGCATGAAAATATTCTTGCTGTCAAACTACAAATACACATCACTAGGTTACAGGTCACATTTGCCACACATTTGCCGTACATGGTACATGAACTACTGATCTTAGAGCACGTCAAAAATCAAAATAATAAAATTATTAACCATTCTGACAATGACAGACACATAAAATATACCACGGTTAACGGTTAGTTCGTTCGTATACCTTATAGGTTTGATATTGTTAGGGATTGTTCGATAGATTCAAGTCCAATGAACAAATAGAAATTGTTTATTGAAAAAAAAATAGTTTGAATAAAGATAAATACTTTCACTTCAACTGTCAAATTCAAAAAATTAAATTACTGCATTGGTACGTTCGCTTTCTTAATTCTATTGTAAACTAGACTAAACTAAGATAAGAATCAAAACTCTAGTTGTTCAAGACATTTACCTACGAAAAAAAAAGTGGTGTACGTTTCGCCTCTCCCAGTCTTCTTCGGGCAATGAAGCTTGGTAGAGACAAAACATGCTTCACATAGAGTTTACGTTTTAAGAAAGTAGAAGATTTGTTTATGTTCATTATTATTTACGTCGGAAAGAAAAAATATATCGGTTATATAAACACAAGAAAGTAGTACTCCTAATGTACAAAAAAATGCTTGAATGTAAAGTTTGAATTCAAAATTGCCCGAAACGTAAAGAACACTAAAGACTATTCATCCTCACTTTCAGAAACGTGACGAGAGTTTTATGATATGTATTCTATTTGCTGCCACTGTACGAGGTCTATATTATCTTCTCTGTTGCTTAACCAAGAAACCAATATTCTATTTCTGTAATATTCAACTAATCAACCAGAGAAATATAAAAACGAAGCCGTGTTCTGTTGGGTAACCAAGCTAGTTAGACGAGTACTTGCGTACGCTGGCTAGTATTTGGGGGGTTTCGGGTTCAAACCCCAGCACCGATTGGTCTGCCATGAGTTTATTTCAGAGGTTTCCTCATGGTAATGTAAGTCACTGCTTGCAAACTTATGAGGCGAATGCTGGGCCAGTATTAATCCTCTGAACCCTACCCACACTTCCTATGTTCCATAAATATCCCGTCTCACCAATCCTTAATGCACTTGTACATACAAGTGTATCCTCTGATCTGGCTGAAGGAGTTAATCCCAAACTCAAGCTGCCCGCCTCCCTGACACATACTTCAGGGAGGAATGAAACATGTGTGTTTCCTTTCCTTTCCTCTCCTGTTGGGTAATCACCATAGAAATCTTAATATATATCGAGTAGGTATATATAGTATATATATATATATATATATATATATATATATATATATATATATATATATATATATATATATATATATATATATATATATATATATATATATATATATATATATATATATATATGATAATCACCTCAAATCGAGAGGTTTCCATCCCATCCATTAGAATTTGACTGTCCACAATCAATTTATTTTTTAAAATTTTATACCTGAACAAAGAAAGCATCTTTAGGTTAATAGAAATATTGGTTCACTGATGAACTGAGAGAAATCCGCAATAGGCTTGGGCTGTTTGATGATATGATAGGTTATTATCATACTGAGAACTTGAAAATTGCTAGGAAAAGACTACGATTCACCTATAGGGCCACTTTGAAAAAATCTGAAAATGATTACTATGACAATATTATTGCTGGATCCAATGACATAAATAAAACTACTTGGGAATTGATAAATCGTAAGAGAGGCATCACTAAAAGAAAAAACCCTGTAAATATAAGGGCTGATAAATTTAATGATTATTTCAGGGAAATACCAGACTTGTTATTGAGTCGCATACCGAATTTAAACGGTGGTAATACGACAGAATTTTCCAGAAGAGTTCCATCTGAATTTAAGTTTTCATTTGTAGAGGTGACTTATAATGAAGTACGTGATATAATTAGATCTTTAAAAAATTCTAAATCTAGAGATTACTATGGATTATCCACGGGAATATTCAAAAGAAATATTAACACATTGTTGTACCCCATAACGGACCTCCTGAATAGGTGCATCTCTGAGGGTGTATTCCCCCACTGCCTAAAAATATCAAAAACAATTCCCGTCTTCAAGAAAGGAGATAGAAACGACGTGGAAAATTACCGCCCAATATCGTTGGTTCCCATATTGTCCAAGATATATGAAAAGGTGCTTTGTAGCCAAGTCATTAAATATTTTGAGCATAATAAGTTATTTTCAGAAAATCAATTTGGTTTTAGGAGGGGCAGAGGTACGTCTGACGCTATTTTGAGGTTTGTGAATGCTGCTCTTCGGTGTTTTGAGGAAGGAATGTTCGCGATGGCAGTTTTTCTGGATCTGAGTAAGGCCTTCGACTGTGTCTCCCATGAAATACTTCTGAAAAAATTAAAAGGCTATGGATTTGATTTAAAAAGTGTCGGACTAATGAAGAGTTTTTTATGCAATAGAAGGCAGGTGCTGTTCTCCAGTGGTATGTATTCGGATGAGGTTTATTTCAGAAGAGGTGTACCTCAAGGGTCTACCATTGGACCTATATTATTTTTAATTTTTGTTAATGATCTTCCTGAGTACTTGGCGGCGAGAAACGTTGAGGTAATAACCACTCTTTTTGCTGATGACACAGCTTTTCAACTCAGAAGCTCCGATATTAACATCTTAAAGGGGATCGCAAATGACACGCAGGCGATGGCCAAAAATTGGTTCTCCAGTAATGAGTTGAGTATGAATGAGAATAAGACACATAGGTTGGTCATGTCACTAAAGAGATTCGATTCCTCGGAAATGGATGTGGATGTAAAGTTTCTTGGTGTGTATCTCGACTCCAAACTGAAGTGGGATTCTCATGTGAGCCATCTGTGCTCTAAAATCAGCAAAAATGTTTTTGTTTCGAGATCTCTATCAAATTCAGTATCGGCTAGAGTACTAAAATTTGTCTAACATGCTTTAATAGAGTATAACCTAAGCTACAGTATCATTTCCTGAGGACATAGTGAGCATATGAGAACGGGCTTCAAATTCCAGCGTAGAGCAGTGAGAATACTGGGGGGATTAAAGTACCGTGATTGTTGTAGGAACAGTTTCAGAGAGTTTGGTATTCTCACCCTGCCATCGCATTTCATTTTGGAGTGTCTTCTCTATGTGCATGGTAATCCTGAGTTGTATACCACGAATTCTCGTTTCCATGCACATGACACCAGAGGCAGAGAGGATTACAGGAAGGAGTATTTCAGACTCACGGTGGCACAGAATGGAGTAAATTTTATTGGTGTGGATCTTTACAATAGGCTGCCGAGGAGTGTCAGGCAGATGTCACGTAGTTCATTCTTGGGTAAACTTAAGAGTATTCTTGTGCGGGAGGTTATTTATAATGTCGGGGAGTTCGACAATGTTGAAGTTGATCAGTATTTTCGATGATTTACTGTTTTATGTGTGTATATATTCTGTTGTAGGTATATATATGTTTTTCATATTTATATTATTTTGTTTTAACTGTTTCTTTAAAGGTTTTTCGTGGCACTATAGTAATTAATGAATATAAAACTATAGTAATTATTTCGAACATTCTATGACTGTCTTAATCAGTTTACATTAGATTATTTTATACTGTATTTATATATTGCATATTTTAGCCTGATAACTTTATTTATATATTTTATACTGTATTTATATTACATATTTCAACCTGACAAGTGTAAACATGTAGATGTTCATGTAAGACATGCAAATAAACATTCATTCATTCATTCATTCATTCAAATAAACGTCGTATTTTCTAACTTCTTACCATCTGACAGGAGTCGAGAACAATGCATTGTACATTGTACATTTACGTGCTACACTCTACACTGGACCATTGGAGATAAGATAATGTTCTAACATCCCTTTTCTCTGATTGTCAGAGAAAAGTGATTTGCATGTACATCTTTCATCTCCCTTCTCTGACACATGTTCAGTAGTACAGTAGTTCAGTTAAATTTGCGTCGCTTTAGAAAAATGTCAACTTCAAATAACTAAACAGAAGTTTGTTATTGTTTTGTTAGGTATTTAGTGAAAACTCTTTACCAAACGCAAAGCATGAGACAGGAATAGAGGCATTGATATATTGTAAATGGAAATTCGAGATAGCGGAAAATGAAAATGGTTGTCATCTTTTCTTTCAACTTTTGCTTGATATTCACGTCTTTATGGAATCCTTCCATAGGTAAATTAATCAACAGCTACTTTCGAAGGCATATTTAAATAACATTAATTAACTCATACATAATTTTAGCTAAGATACCTTCGGTAAGGAAAGAACATTCCAATGTTGATACAAGAGATCATAACCTAGGAGAAGCAGACTTAATTAAATACCAAAAGCATTCTACTGCTATAAACTTGACTACTTCTAAAACATTTACCTGTCATTCGTGTGACCCACCTAGCTGCAACAATCCTACAAAGTGTTATGATGCAGTTCAGTGTTGGAAATCTAGAGTACGAGAAAGATCTGGTTCGTATATTTTGATCGTTTTCAAATAAATCAGGCATATAATATTGAATAACTTTTTATAAGTACGGCTAAATGAGTGAAATTCACAATATAAAAAATGAATGAAGGTCCTGAATTAAACTTATAACTGACTAATTCTTATGTTTTCACTTAGCAACCAAATTTTTTCTGATGAAGACATATTATTACATAAATATATTTATATCATTTTAATAATTTTAAGCGGCTGTGTTATTATTAATATTTATTTGTTTGGCTATTTATATCAATTGGGTGATTGGCAGGATATTAACGCTCTTGAATTTGAAGAAAACCGCCTTATCATACCAAAATGAATTGAATTAAATAGTCAACCTCATTGTTTTCTACTTTTAAATCACCTCCTTTTCACAGAGTTAAACTGGGCATTAGAACTAAATTATTTTTGCAAAACAATTTCCAAAAGGTTTTTGTGATACGTTGATTGAAGGGTAATTTAGAAACGTTTCTATTTAATAAAAATCAGCTATAAATTATGAAAGATGCAAATTAATCTTTTCATTGATACAGCAATACAAGGATATAAATTTAAATGTAAATAATGTTTCACCCATATTTGAAGACTTCAATATATGTGGCAGAAGTCATTGTTTTTTACATTACTAATTTTATTTCTTTGAATAATGATTAATTAAAGCCATTCTGTAGGATTGGAAAGTATATCCCGAGGTTGCACTAAAGAATTTGAACAGCTGCCCTTTTTCTGTCACTCATATCGGATAAAGGATAAACGACAAGCAAGTGGGCAATATCAGGTTGACTGTTGTGTTGGTGATTTTTGCAATGATGGAGAATTTCCTACACTTCCAATAATGTACACCGAAAACACGACTGCATATACCGATTCAGTGCATTATATCTTGAAACTTATTGGCGCAGTTATAATTCCCTTACTTATTCTGGGGATATGTATTATTATCGCTCTGTACCTGATGAAGAAGAAGCACAAAAGAAGGTTATGCAATGAGAGTCGATACGATCCTGATGCCTATTATGCGTCTGACGATCTTTTAAGGGCGACAGCTGCTGGTGACAGTACTCTGAGAGAATATCTGGAACACTCTATGACATCAGGAAGCGGTTCTGGTCTCCCGCTTTTGATTCAAAGGACTTTAGCTAAGCAAATTTCATTAGCAGAATGTATAGGGAAGGGTCGTTATGGCGAAGTTTGGCGAGGAATTTGGTATGGTGAAAGTATTGCAGTAAAAATATTTTTTTCAAGAGATGAGGCTAGCTGGTCCAGAGAAACTGAAATTTATAGGTGAGTACGAATTCTCATACCAATTTTTTTCATCTATTGGAATGATACATAAAACAGATCAATCAAACAATTTTATTCATCACAATAAATAGATAGATAATTTATGCATGTTAGAAAAAACAACCTTACATAAAAAATATTCACAAGCATTATAAGCAACATTAGTTAAAACTGTTGTAATTTTTGTACTGGTACAATATTATTATTTCATCAAATAATTCACTACATACATCAATAGCTTTTTTATTAACATTTATCAACAACTACTGTCACGAAAGCGTCTAACTAATCTAGTACATCGTCATAGATACCTATCTTAAATATAAAGCATGGCATACTACACCAATTATCAATTAAATCAATCCTTACAAAACGAATAATAAGAAAAGCATTACTGAAATATACTTAATTCACAACAAAAACCATATAGTTATACACATTAAAATCGAAATTTATAAAAAGAATACAGTCAAGCATTACGTGACCATTCATCTATACATCAAAAACATAGTCATTAATATTAAAATCTAAAGATACCTGAAATAGTATTTGTAGTTAAGAATGTCTCCAGAACCCTCTTAAACCTATCCACATTGAGCATTCTCAATTCCAGGAGTATCTTATTATGTAATCTGATATATATATATATATATATATATATATATATATTATATATATATATATATATATATATATATATATATTATATATAGTATATATATATATATATATATATATATATATATATATATTATATTATATATATATAATTATATATATTATTATATATATAATATAATATATATATATATATATATATATATATATATATATATATATATATATATATATATATATATATATATATATATATATATATACTAATATATATATATATTGTATATATATATATATTATATATAATATTATATATATATATATATATATATATATATATATATACAGTTCAAATATATTTTAAAAGTTGAGAGACTACTATAAAATTTTAGTTCTGTCTAGAATCCTTTGAGTTTGGATCCAAAAGACATTGTACAGGTAGTTTGTCTATCACAGATACATTTAATTAATTATATAATTTAACTTCCATGTAGTTGGGCGAGTTCTGGGCAAATTTGTAGTTGTGAGTAACTCTGGTATAAATTTTCTTTTATTTGTGTATCATATAAGTGCATGGTCTTGTTCTTCTCAAACCTGTTCTCATTTTTTTAAATATAAATGATGTTCGGAAATATGTATAACCTGGGCATAATAATTATGTTGTCAAGGGATGGACATTGAACTTAGCTCTTATTATTTTTTTCTGCGCTCTGAACTTCTATCAGCATGTGAAGAGGAGCCCCAGAACACTAATCAATATTGTAAAATTGACTTAACAAGTCCAAAATATAGTATCTTCAGTACATGATACAGGTCACTGAGATGCCTGATCACATAACTTGTGCTTAATGTGGAGCATAAAGTATTTATACAAGAATGTAGGATGAATTTAATTAATTAGTTACTGAAATTAATGTTCAATTTAATGAAATGCCGACAAATATCGCAATTATTGTTCTCTATTTCTCTAGTAATTTGTATTCAAAAAGTTATTACTTATTCATAGCTTGCATGAAGTCTAACCGACTTGAATTTGTTGATCTGTTATTTAAATGTGTCGATAAATGTTTTAAAATTACTGTTCTTTCTATCAAATAAAAAAAAGTGCTATAAAATTTTTAAATCGCCAAAACGCTTGATGAGTGTCACACAAAGTAATTATTGCCAGTAAGAATCAGTGATCAACACTAATCAAATTCAGATGATGTTTTATCACTGTACTAAAAAAAAAATGTTTATAATACTAATAATAGATCTTTATTGCATGCATAAACAATACATACAAATGGATATTGACCTTGGGTCCTTCAGCGTAATTAATGTACAATTCATATTATTTAATTCTAATTTAGTGCTTGAATCAATTCTCCATTTCAGAATCATATGTCATCTATAATAATTAACCAATTCTCACTTCAATATAAAATTCTCAGTTATATCACAAGAGCATCGCAAATAATCGATTATACTCCAGGAGGCGTATTTTGCGAAATATCCACGAGGGCGCAGCTCGAGTGATGTTTTAAGAAAATACTAGGTCAGTATAACGATTATTTTCGATTGCTTGAGTGGTATTCGTGACGATTATATAACGAATGCACATGGGCGTACAAGGGGGGCAGGTAGGGGCAGCTGACCACCCCCCTCCCCTGGAAATCTCGCAGAACATGTATGAACTTGTCTAATTACGTTGTACGTGCCCTATTTGGATTCATTATTATCCTACTTAGAGGCAAGATTCGGTAAAGAACATTCACCAGCGTTTGCTCTTTCATTGTTACACCCTGCTCAAATAATGAAAATTACACTTCCAAAATTAAGAAAATGTATGGACAAAGCATCCAAATGTCATGAATTAGAAGGGATCACATCTGAAGCTGAACTATGGCGCACTTTTTGGGTTGACAAGCAGGAGGACTACGAAGTTTTGGAGATAACGGAATTAATCTAACAAAGCAGAATATTTTTATCCGAAAGTGAAAACAGCCCTAGAAATTTTACTGGCAATGCCTTATTCCACAGCTACAATTGAAAGATCATTCAGTACACTCAGACGCGTGAAAACGTGGCTGAGATCAACAATGATTGAAGGCAGGTTAAATGGACTTTGTTTGCTCAGTGCATATAAAAAACTTTTAAACAGTATGGGTGATTCTTTCACGGAAGACGTTTTCAACCGTTTTGCAGAAGATCCTCGAAAATTACTTTTAAAGTAGAAGCGATTTAAATAAAATAAAAATGCATGCATAGTCATATTTACTGTTATTTATTTAATTACCTATAAAGTAGGATAATTTTCGGCTGTGTGCCCTACACACTGCAATAGTATTGCAGTGTATAATACATAAGGTATAATAATAATAATAGTAATAATTATATTGCACAAACAAAACAACTCTATCTGTATTTGTACAAAAGGTTTGAAGTTCAGTCTTCACTGTTCTACCACTTCAACCTAATTAAAGAGACTTAAAATGACAGTAACATCCTCAATAAATGCAAAGCACACAGACCATGCAGGGCCACATCCCTCTCACAAAGTCTGCAACTGCACCTCTTAAATTTAGTTCGGAAACACGCAACAGAATTACATGCCAGAAAAATATCATGATGCTTGTTAAAAATATATGTGGCCATATAGACAAAACTCTTCTCAAACTTGGCAGTCTTGTGGGCAGGTACAGTGAGAAGCTCTTTAGAGCGAATATTTACATTATGACAAGAGTTCCTCCTTTCCAATAGATCATAGAGGTAAGAAGGTTCATTATTTTTAATTACTTTAAAAACCAAAACAGCATATTGGCACAAAAACATTTTGTCACACTTAAGTATTTCTCTAGATATGAAGTGCGGAGTTATATGTTCAGTATAGCCCATATTAAAGGAATATCTGAGGCAGGAGTTCTGTAACTTCTACACCCTACCCTGCATAGCCTTTGTGCGCAAGGTGAAATATAGTGGGATACAATAATTATTGAACAAACTCATAATCAGACTACATGTTAATTTCCACTTTATAGGACTACTAATGAAATTCTTAAAGCTATAAAGGTATTTAAGTGTAGCATATCCCTTGCTAAGTGTCTTTATGATGTGTTCACGAAAGCTGAGTCCCGAATCCAACACCACACCCAAATTCCAGGAATGCTGGAAATGTAGACCTGAGTATCGTCAGCATATTGATGGATCTTACAATGCTCAATGCACTTACTGAGGTCAGCTGTGAATATGGAAAACAGTATAGGCCCCAACAAGCTGCCTTGAGGGACTCCCTGGTGTAAAGATCTTGTAGGAGACACCACACCATCGATATCGACATATTGTTGCCTGTCGCTAAGGTAACTAGTCAGCCATCCAACAATCATTGGATGGAACGAATAGTACATTAATTTGGCCCTCATCAGTAAATGATTTATAATGTCGAACGCTTTGCTGTAGTCCAATAAGCCTAGGAGAGTTATCAAGGAGTTGTCCATAGAAGACAAAATGTCATTACATATTCCCAGTAAGGCCGTATTAGTGCTATGTAACCTTTTGAATCCCGATTGAATAGGTGGTAATATTCTGTAAACATGGTATATGTATTGCAGCAATACATATACCTTATGTTTCATGTAGGTGTGTTTGTGTAATGTGTATGACAAATCAACCGCGGACCATCCGACCTAAAAAATCTGACTTGCCCCCCCTAGGCCAGAAGCTGGGTACGCCCATGCGAATGCATATTGAAAAATTGAACTAAACTTCACCAAACTTGATTATTAGTTTTTGTTGACAAACGTCAAAAAATCGTTGATATGAAAGCATTCACATTTTGACACGAGGCGAAACACCAAAACGATTATATCCCGTCGTCAAGGGTATATTTACCTATCACTACGCAGTACCTATGCAAAATCACGTATTTTATTGGCTTATTCACCCATGAATTATATAATCAGTTATAATATCACAAGAGCATCGAAAATAATCGGTTATACTTTCGAGTCACGGGACGTATTTTGCGAAACATCCACGAGAGCGAAGCTCGTGTGATGTTTTAAGAAAATACGTCGAGTGACGAGGTCAGTATAACGATTATTTTCGATTGCTCGAGTGTAAAAATATTAATTTTTTTTGACAACCTCAAAACATCGTCAATATGAAAACCGTCACATTTTGACACCAAACGATTATATCACGTCGTCAAGGGTATATTCACTTATCAAATCGCAGTAGTTATGCAAAATTCACGGATTCTATTGGCTTATTCATACATGAGTTATATAATCAAGGATTATTTTTTTCGTATAATTTTCAACCAATCAGAACGATCAATTTAGTTAAGTTACCTTGTATAATTTCGATAATACCTGATTATACATAGAGTAGCTCTACCAATCGAAAACTAACCGTCAAATTTTGATGTTTATCAATAACTGTTCAGAAATGAGTCGATTCGGAGATTTTTACTTGATATACTCAACAAATAATCGTATCAAATACAATGCGTACTTCTGAATAAATACGATTATACATCTCAAACTTCCTGCATAATTACAAATCGTGTCAGTTTGACAGAATAATCCTCCCGCTTCGCGGTCGGATTATTTAGGGCTCGTTCAGACACGGTGGGAACCGCACGATTTTAGAATCGCGTGGGAATCGCGCGGGTTTTATTTATATAAGTACTTTTGCAATCGTTCAGACGTAACCGCGCGGTTGGTCAACCCGCGAGGTACCCGCGACTCAACCGCCAGAAACTAGAATCGTGCGGTGCCCGCGCGATTCTGTTACTATGAAGCCTCTCCTCAGCGTTCAGTTGCGTTGTTGGAACCGCACGATTCGTACGCCACAACAAGAACACGCGCGACATCGCTATGGATTGTTTCAACATTGAAATACCTCCTTTGATCAATTCAATCAGTTAATCAGAAGATTTTATTGACATTCTCAAATAGTCAAAAAACCTTTCCTCGACCATTCTTAGGGTGTATTCGCCTTGGGCGCTTTAAGCGCTCACGCTTAGAAGCACAGATTATTGGCGTTCGTGTTGGCCTACTAGCGCTTAGAGACGCTCACGCTTTGGCTTTGAGCATTAAAGGTGAATGTCAGATCTTCTTTTTACGCTTAGGTAGGCAAAAGCCCGATAGTTCACGCAAATACTGCGCTTTAACATTTCCCTACAAATTTATTAACTATCGACAACAAAAGTTAAGTTAGCTTACGCTTAGTATTAAGCGTTTGTGAGCGCGAGTCGACCACAGAGAACGAAGCTTATAAGCGCTTAAAGCGTGTAAGCGCCCAACGCGAATGCACCCTTAATTTGGGATATAATTTTACGAATTGGCCATGTACGAGTCGGTTACTTAATACTGGATGCACCCAATAATGCCTTCTTCTTTTCTTTTTTTTCTATGAGCAACCACATTAAACATAGTATTTCTTCGTCAACTTCCATTTTCAAACTAACGCTATCCGCTCGCGCCAATCGCGTACTAACCGCTCTGTCTGAATACATAACACAATTTTGCGATTCCAAACCGCACGATTCTAAAATCGCGCGGTTCCCAAGTGTCTGAACGAGCCCTACAACTCTCAAACTGACATTCTTTGTAATTATGCAACAGGTTATCGATGTATAACCTGATTTTTTGAAGTACTTATAGTATTACTACTGATTATATAACTCATGTATGAATAAGCCAATAGAATCCGTGAATTTTGCATAACTACCGCGTATTGATAAGTGA
This sequence comes from Cynegetis impunctata, assembly GCA_030704885.1. Taxonomy (NCBI): domain Eukaryota; kingdom Metazoa; phylum Arthropoda; class Insecta; order Coleoptera; family Coccinellidae; genus Cynegetis; species Cynegetis impunctata. The sequence continues at coordinate 461,904 of JARQZK010005062.1, forward strand.
ATATACCCTTGACGACGTGATATAATCGTTTTGGTGTTTCGCCTCGTGTCAAAATGTGAATGTTTTCATATTGACGGTGTTTTGACGTTTGTCAAAAAAATTAATATTTTTCATTCGTTATATAATCGAAACGAATACCACTCGAGCAATCGAAAATAATCGATTATACTGACCTCGTCACTCGACGTATTTTCTTAAAACACCACTCGAGCTGCGCTCCCGTAGATCTGGATGTTTCGCAAAATACGTCTCGTGACTCGGAAGTATAATCGATTATTTTCGATGCTCTTGTGATATTATAATTGAATATTTCTATATAGGCCAAGCTACAGAGATTTCGAGTGTACATTTTGTGTAAAAAGTGTTAGAAGAAAACCAGCTTCGCCATTGTTTGTGAGATAGTTCCATATGATATAGTGATATGTTTTTCACTCGACTTTATTATTTATAACTTTGTTATTAACAATTTTATGCAGAAAATCGCGTTTTTTTAGATTTTTGCTTATAAAGTTGAAACTATCACAGTAATCGTGATGGTGTTCACAGACTTATTGTAGAAAATGAAAATACGAAGAAAATGAGAGGTCGGACGACTCG
>JARQZK010005062.1:467500-582500 GCA_030704885.1 Cynegetis impunctata
ATGTCAAAGAAATTTCAATTACGAATATCATAGTGGAACGTCAATTTTTTATTAAAATCGAGTTTTTCAAGATTCAACCAGCCTGTTATTGCTAATAATTATCAAGAGTTTATATATATATATATATATATATATATATATATATATATATATATATATATATATATATATATATATATATATATTTAGCGATATTGATGAACTATTTATTTTATGGAAATTCATTTCAAATAAACAGAAATAAAAATGCTTTTCGTCATTTCCACACAATGTATTCAAATTATCAAATAATATTTCCAACTATTTTTCAAAATTTGATATAACAACATCATTTTCAAGTGGGTTAAACTCAAGCAAATTATTATTTAATGCCAAAAACAAAAACAGAAATATAAAAAAATGTGGGGTGTATAGAATTGAATGTGGTGAATGTCCAACAGCGTACCTTGGACAAACCGGACGAAATTTTGAATCTCGTTTTAAAGAACATATTTCTCCCGATAGTAAATCTGCGATATTCGAACATATAAAAACTACAAGGCATAAAATCACAATAAAAGATCTCAAAATTCTACATATTTGCAATAAAGTTGAATCTGTTGGAAAGTTCGGAAATTAACAAGCTTAGGAAAAACCCAGAATTCCAAACTGTAAACAACCAATTAGACCTCAACTCCTCTCCACTCCTAAATCTTTAAGGGTTACATATAAATAGTTTTACCTGTTATGTCTTCATATACTTGACAATGACGTGATAGTCGAAACCGGTTGTAACTATATTTTAAATACATTGTGTGGAAATAGACGAAAAGCATTTTTATTTCTGTTTATATATATATATATATATATATATATATATATATATATATATATATATATATATATATATATATATATATATATATATATATATATATATATATATATATATACATATACAGTATGGTGCGAATGAAAGGAATAAATTCGTTATTTCGTAAACCGGCGACTTTAAGGAAAAATCCTGAAACCCGTCGATTTTTATTTTAAAACGGGCTATTCGTAAGGATACCTTTCTATTTTAGACGTCATCTATGCGAGCGTGATGACGTCATCGCTAAAATTTTCAAATGGAAATGTGGGTGTTGTAATACATTATTTGAAAGGTCTTTTGAATACCTATTCAGCCATCAATATGTACAGTAATTGATTTTTGTATTTGTTTAAAAAATTAATAAAATTTAAGTTTTTACCTTTTTCAAAAATCTAGTTACCTTATCAACATCAACATTGACACTTTGACATAATTAACTTTCTGTCAAGTGATTGATAGTATTATTGTATATTACGAATTCAAAAAGTCTTTGTATCTATCAACATGAAGCTGACTGAAACGCAAAGAATTGAAAAATTCTAATAATGATTGGTTGTGGAGATAAAGCACCTACGCAGAAGAAGTATGTACGTTATTCAATAATAAATACTCCAACCGAGAACCAATTTCACAATCCCCTATAAGCAGAATTGAGGAGAAATTCAGAGAAACGGGCCATATCAAAAACCTCCCTAAAGGTAGTAGAAAACCAATATCAGAAAACAAACAACTAGATGTTCTGTTAGCTTTTCAAGATAATCCCCATACCAGTTCACGGCAAGTAGCATTAGATAATGACATGGACCATTCAACAGTTCTTAGAAAGCTAAAGAAGGAAAAGTTGCATCCCTACGTACAACAGCTTATGGAAGATGATTTTGATAAACGAATTGAGTTTTGTGAAATTATGATGGAACAAAATAACAGAGATCCGATGTTTTAAAAAAAGGTTCTTTTCTCGGATGAAGCTACATTTCTACTGAACGGTCATGTCAATCGTCAAACTTATCGGTACTGGGATACGGAAAATCCACACTGGATGCAAGAGTACCGTACTCAATACCCCGAGAAAGTTGATGTTTGGGCGGGAATAATAGATAATAGGATTATCGGACCATACTTTTTCGAAGAAACCTTAACCTCCTCGATATTTTGAATTTCTTCAAAACTTCTTGCTACCCGAATTGAACCGGCTGTTTCCAAACAGAAATGATTTATGGCTGCAGCTAGATGGTGCGCCTCCACACTATGCTGTCTTGGTGCGCAACTATTTGAACAACGTCTTTCCAAATCGTTGGTTAGGTCGAAGAGGAACAATAGAATGGCCGCCTAGGTCACCTGATTTGACTCCTCTTGATTTATTTTTATGGGGATACTTGAGAAGCAAAGTGTACCAAAATAAACCACAAAATATCAATGAATTCAAAGAAAGGATACGTACTGAGGTTGCACAAATAACTCCGGAAGTTATAGAGAAGGTTCGAGAAGAGTTCGCGGGACGTCTTTCTCATTGTATTTTAGCTGAAGGTAAAAAATTTGAGCACTTAATTTAGGTTTCGTTGTATTTAATGAGTAATACATATTGAATATTTATTGTAATAATAAAATTTCATTAATTTTTTAAACAAATACAAAAATCAATTACTGTACATATTGATATGGCTGAATAGGTATTTAAAAGACCTTTCAAAAAATGTATTACAACACCCACATTTCCATTTAAAAATTTTAGCGATGACGTCATCACGCTCGCATAGATGACGTCAAAAATAAAAAGGTATCCTTACGAATAGCCCGTTTTAAAATAAAAATCGACGGGTTTCAGGATTTTTCCTCAAAGTCGCCGGTTTACGAAATAACGATTTTATTCCTTTCATTCGCACCATACTGTATATATATATATATATATATATATATATATATATATATATATATATATATATATATATATATATATATATATATATATATATATATATATATATATATATATATCGCCCCCTTAGTGCAACAACTAGATAACTTGAAATTTATAGTTTCGAGAAAATCGGTTTTAAAAAAACTTTAAAAAAATACAACCGTTAAGCAGCCAAAAATATTTGATGTGTATAGAGATATGCTGCATATCAAATTATGTATAGTCAATTTTATAGACAATCAGGTTTTATATATTTGCAGAATTCGATCAAAATTTTGAGATATCTAGTTGTTGCTGAAAATCTAGTCAAAAAAAAGTAAAGTTATCTATTTATAACCTCTAGCAATTAAAACCAAATCACCTATTGAATACAACTTTATTTGGAATGAAAAATGAACAAGAATGGTTCAACTGAAACACAAAACATTTCAACACTTATCACTACTTAAATATCAATATCAGTGACATCACTTTTGGAAGATTCTGTGTTATGAAGCCTTTTATTTTGGTCTCCTTGGAATGGGAGACTCTGATAAAATGCTTCATACAAGCTAGGGAGTGCCGGAGGTTTCATTTTGAAAAGAGACATTAGGTCGTCGTGTTTTTCTTTTTTAAGATGTAGTTGACTTTGATACAAAGATACAAAATTTTGTGATTGACTACGCAGAATTTCCAAAATCTTCTTACCCCTGACATCATTTTTGCATTGACACCGATTGAAAAACACTGTAAAACCAATTCAAGCACACAACTAGATATCTCATAGAGACCAGGAAGTTGCCGGCGAGTAACTCAATAATGCCAGTGCTACAACTAGATAGCTCAAGATGTCTTGTTATAGAATGTGCATTTTCGGAGTTATCTATTTCTGGTCACTATTTAAACGAGTTTGGTTTTCTCGTACTAGATATCTAGATGTTGCATTGAAAATAGCATGAAAAATAGGTCAGCTACATATACATATATATATATATATATATATATATATATATATATATATATATATATATATATATATATATATATATATATATATATATTTATTCGAATTGTTGTTGCCTGTGAACTATTTCTAATCTCTTGATAATTATTAGCAATAACAGGCTTGTTGAATCTTAAAAAACTCGATTTTCGTGGAGAAACGTCAACTTTTTAATAAAATCGAGTTTTTTAAGATTCAACAAGCCTGTTATTGCTAATAATTATCAAGAGATTATATATATATATATATATATATATATATATATATATATATATATATATATATATATATATATATATATATATATATATATGTATGAACGCCATCCTAGACTCTTCATATTAAACTTTTTCAAATCTATCAATTTTTTTTCACAGGGCAAACCAGCAATTGCTCATAGGGATATAAAAAGTAAAAATATCCTTGTAAAAACGAATGGAACATGTTGTATTGCAGACTTTGGCTTAGCTGTCACACACACGCAAGCTAATGATCAATTAGATATTGGTTCTAATTCAAGAGTTGGTACAAAAAGATATATGTGCCCAGAAGTTCTTGATGAAACGTAAGTACAATACAATTCTTGGTCATTCAATTTTCATTAGCATTTAAATGTCATAACAATAGCATCAATTACATGAGAAATATTTTACCTAGAAAAGAAGTTTTTCAGGACATGTAATAAGCAGCACATATTCCTTTTCGAAAAACTACAACTAGTGTGATATTAGTCGTATTTTCCCCGAAAATGATATTATTGTATCGAATCTTAAAAGTGAGGTGCGGGAGTAGTTTTTAAATCCGATTTTCGAGAATCTTCTGATGTGTGTAGTATATATATATATATATATATATATATATATATATATATATATATATATATAAATATATATATATATATATATATATATATATATATATAGATATAAACAAGGAGAGCAGAAGTATCGGTATAGCCCGCTTATATGAAAGCAGCCGTTGACACGTGTTTCGGACTCTTTGGTCCTCATCAGAACTCTCCCAAACCGGAGAGTTCAAACAATAAGCCACAAATGTGTGATTGTCTTCCGTAGCAGGGGATTTCGTTTGTTGTGCTATTTTCATCTCCAAGTTTTCAATCCAATGCTTGGCTACGCCGTTCTGATGAGGACTAAAGAGTCCGAAACACGTGTCAACGGCTGCTTCCATATAAGCGGGCTATATCGATAATTCGGCTATACTTGTTTGATATTTTCCCGCCACTAATTTCTCTGTTGTTATATGAATATATATATATATATATATATATATATATATATATATATATATATATATATATATATATATATATATATATATATATATATATATATATATATATATATATATGTGTGTGTGTGTGTGTGTGTGTGTGTGTGTGTGTGTGTGTGTGTGTGTGTGTGTGTGTGTAATATCTACCCAAACTGTCCTAAAACAGTTCATCTTTATGATTTTTGTTTTCATAAAATCACATCTCTTTATAAATTTCAAATTTTTTTCAGAATTCGAACAGAAAACTTCGATTCATTTCGTCGTGCCGATATTTATGCATTTGGTTTTGTCATTTGGGAGATATGTCGTAGAACTGTAAGCAATGGTATTGTAGAAGAGTACAAACCACCCTTTTACGATGTTGTACCTGCTGATCCCAGTTTTGAAGAAATGCGAAAAGTTGTGTGCACAGATCAACAACGTCCATGTCTTCCAAATCGATGGGCTAGTGACCCAGTAAGTGATTTTATTTATCTATTTATGTGTTTATATATATATATATATATATATATATATATATATATATATATATATATATATATATATATATATATATATATATATATATCAGTGGCGGCTCTTTTGGTGTTGGTTTAAGGAGTCTACAAGAGGTGTTAAAAAATACACCATAGGCGAAAATGTTTAGGATTTCAAGGTCAACCGCCTTATAATTTAAAGATAATCAAAGTAAAACAAGCACCCTAAAATATTAATTTCTTTGGGAAAAAAAATAGTTTTCACTTTCGAGTGTCTACCTTGATCCGCAACACGACATGTACCTGGGATTTTTCGTGCCTTTCCAGAGAACGCGATACAATTTTTAAATCGTCAAATCCTAAGCGGCCCCAAACAGACATTTTTCCTATTAAAAAGTAAACACTGCCAACAAAATAATCTATTTTTTACCTGTGATCCGGTTAGCCAAGGATGTCTCTCTTAATTTCTGATATTAAAACCGCGATGCTATTGTTTGTTACGCTGCACCAAATTATTTAATTCCGGGGTAGGTCGCAATGTTTTTATTAAAACTTTATTGTCTTAACTTAGTGCACTGAAGTTATGGGATAACAAATATTCCACTAAGTCACCATTGAAATTTTTAAAATTAATTTCAGTAACCGAACTCATTTTAAAAACAATACGCCAGCAAAATAAATTAAAACCAAAACAAACTGTTTTTGTCCACGACTAGTGACAACGTCCAACGGTCCATGTCCAACGAATTCACTCGATTTTACCCGAAAGCCTATAGTTGTGATTGATCGACATTGTGTGAGAATTAATTTGAACCGAGCAGCTAGCTTCAATCGGTGTTGCATTTACCGGTCTTTTCTATTTCAATAAGGTGAATAAGGTATATTGATTCACAGCGTTTCCTTTTCTTCCATATGGTATAATGAACGCGTCTATACCTTATTAAGCCTCTGCAGCATTGCCACTGTTGATATGAAATCTTGAAATGAATGAAATGCAGTAAGCAGTAAATGTAAATACCTTCTATTGTAATTAATAAACTATATTATATAATGTAGGTTGAAAGGAAGGTAGGTGCATAAAGTAATATGATTTTATTTATATATATTATATAATTTATATAATATAGTAGTGATACACGGAATATTATTGAGGAGGCGGCTTAGCCTCCATAGCCGCCTTCGAATAGCCCCCCCTTATATATATATATATATATATATATATATATATATATATATATATATATTTAAGAAATCTTGTTATCGACCGTACTTTAATTTAAATATATTAGGATATCAGGTAAGCGGTCTGTCGGGAAATTGAAACTCTTATTTTCTCATCAACTCAATATTTCGTCACCATTTGTGACTTCATCAGGAGTAATACTATAATAAAAATAAATTACATCAATAATGAACAATTTCTGGAAAAACACACAAATAAAACTTACAGGTCTAGAGTTTTGGTAAAATTAAAATACAAACACAACATTCAACGGATGCAACATGACTGGGTGAGAATCAGCCTGACTAGTTTCGGTGCAACGCGAGTGTCAATCTTCGGGTTTTCACCTGGCGGAGGTAATCTATATGTGATTTAAAATTTTGCAATAAATGTTGCTTAATTGACCCGTATCAGATTTATAGTTTACACAATCTTTGCTTCTTTTTATATGACACATTTCCAGGAATAATCTTTTTTTATAATTATCCTGATGGTCAATAACTTTTACGTTATGAAATGCATTTGATTTTCATAACGTAAAAGTTATTGACCATCAGGATAATTATAAAAAAAGATTATTCCTGGAAATGTGTCATATAAAAAGAAGCAAAGATTGTGTAAACTATAAATCTGATACGGGTCAATTAAGCAACATTTATTGCAAAATTTTAAATCACATATAGATTACCTCCGCCAGGTGAAAACCCGAAGATTGACACTCGCGTTGCACCGAAACTAGTCAGGCTGATTCTCACCCAGTCATGTTGCATCCGTTGAATGTTGTGTTTGTATTTTAATTTTACCAAAACTCTAGACCTGTAAGTTTTATTTGTGTGTTTTTCCAGAAATTGTTCATTATTGATGTAATTTATTTTTATTATAGTATTACTCCTGATGAAGTCACAAATGGTGACGAAATATTGAGTTGATGAGAAAATAAGAGTTTCAATTTCCCGACAGACCGCTTACCTGATATCCTAATATATTTAAATATATATATATATATATATATATATATATATATATATATATATATATATATCAGTGGCGGCTCGTGAGTTTTTGGTTTGAGGAGGCTACAAGAGGTGTTAAAAAATACACCATAGGCGAAAATTTTTAGGATTTCAAGGTCAACCGCCTTATAATTTAAAGAAAATCAAAGTAAAACAAGCACCCTCAGCTATTAATTTGTTTTCACTCTCGAGTGTCTTGAGACCTACAACTCCTATTTACAATATTCACAAAAACTCTTCTCAGCCAATTCATCTATTCATCAAATTTTTTTTTCTTTCACAAAATAGGTTAGGTTAGGTTTTCACAAAATAGGTACCTACCTACCTACTTAACGAATTTGTTAACAGCTGGTGAGAGCAAATAAAAAGATATTATATATTTTTGAAGATTAGCGAGATTCTGCGATCTTTAACGTTAGCAAAATGATCTATAATATCCTCATAAAATTTTTTGTCTTTCGCCAAAAGTTTTACTAATTCCTTTTCAATAGACAACAAACTAATATTTTTCAAACGATCCTGGCTCATTGAATTTCGTAAATAAGTTTTAATTCTCTTAAGAGTGGAAAACGAGCGCTCTACGGAAGCCGATGTCACCGGGATAGAAACAATTAGACATAAGAGTTTATAAACTTGGGGTAAATCTTGATTCAAATTATTATCAAAAAAGTATTTAATAGTCCTCACATGATTTTCATTTTGCCCCAAATTTTCATTGTCATTATAAACAACACACAGTTCACTTTTTATGGCCACCTTATCAGAAAAAGTGTATTTTTGACATAAATTTTCCAAAAGGTTATCTGGAAAATTAGCCGAAAATCCGGTTAAAAATTTTTTATTGAGTAAGTCGAAGAAATGCAGTTCTTTCAAATCAGAGAACCTTATTTCTATTTGACCTCTAATAGTATCCAAAATTTCATAAAATATTTGCTTATAGTGAAGCTCCATATCTGCGTAACTGAAGTTCTTTCGTTTTGGGCTAAATTGAGTCGTATCATCAGTAGTTTGAAATACAGAAAATAGTTTTTTAAAGTAAACTTCTGCACGAAATTCTGAAATTTTTTTCAAAAGAAACTTGAGCCGATTTCGTGAGTAAATTACATCTGAAAACTTTTGCTGTAAGATTTGAAAAACTATTTCTGTTTGTTCAAAAATCAATTTAAAGATGTTTAAAAAATATATAAATTCCTTATCTTGTGAGTAAGATATTAATCCGCGTGCTGTATTTAAATTTTAAAGTCACTTTATTGGTGAAAAATTCCTCACTTTCAACTAGGTATAGAATTAAATCCTCAAATCCTAAGCGGCCTCAAACAGAGATATTTTCACTAGTAAAAAGTAAACACTGCCAACAAAATAATTTATTTTTCACCTGTGATCCGGTTAGGCAAGGATGTCTCATAATTCCTTGTATATTAAAACCGCGGTTTTGTTGTCTGTTACGCTGCACCAAATTGTTTAATTCATGGGTAGGTCGCAATGTTTTCATCAAAACTTTATCCTCATAACTTAGTGCACTAAAGTTATGGGATAACAAATATTCCACTAAGTCACCATTGAAATTTTTGAAATTAACTTCAGTAACCAAACTCATTTTAAAACAATACGCGAGCAATATATGTAAACACGCTGCTGTTCGGCCATTACTACGAATTCACTCGATGTCACGCGAAATTCTATAGTTGTGATTGGTCGACATTGTATGAGACAGGGTTTCTATCCGTGTTTCCATTTACAGGTGTTTTGCTTTTCTATTGCAATGAAATATTCATTCGGAGTATTTGCACTGTTGTTTGCTTTTCTGTGGCAGGTTAATGAACGTTGAGAATATACCTTTCCGTGCCTCCGCAGCTTGGCCACAAATTTTGAAATGAATGAAATGCAGTAAATGTAAATACGTTCTATCGTAATTAATAAATTATATTATATGATGTAGGTTGAAAGGAAGGTAGGTGCATAAAATAATATGATTTCGATTAATATGAATATGCTGAATGCTGACTATTCAATATAATATATTAGTGATACACGGAATATTATTGAGGAGGCTTAGCCTCCTTTGACTAGCCGCCCTTGATATATATATATATATATATATATATATATATATATATATATATATATATATATATATATATATATCGTTGGCGTCGAGACTCATGTATCTATCTCCACTACGGATTGTTTGAGCCAAATAGTGTAGAAGCATGAACTGTTCGATACCGGACGTTTTCCATCAGACCTAGGAGGTTGGTGCCTGAAACAACTGTCTTTTTCAATTGTTTACTGCTTAAAGATGGATGGGAATGTCGTTGGCGTCGAGAGTCGTGTAGCAAGCTCCACTGGGCGATTTGTTTGGTTAATTAAAGTGGCCACATTTTCATTCAGACAAAGCGGGACAAATAGGATGAAATGAAAATTATAATTTAGCTATGAAAGCAGAACAATAATTTTAAAAAAATTTTTTTATTGTATTCATTCATATACTTGTCCATACGTATTCAAAAATGTATTTATTAATGGTACATATAAAAATATTTGTGGAAAACAATAATTTGAACATAATGATTTTTAATTAATTTTTGATTTAAAAAAAATTATGATTTTCTCTCAAAGTCCAATTTTTGATCTGAGTGAATACTTGTGAGAGATTCGGATCATTTAGTAAAATGTTGTGAAATTTCTAACATAAATTGGTCAAATTATATTTCATCCTTAGTATAGATTTTAAAGTTTCGATGTTCAACTGCGTTTTTTTAGTTGTCCATATTTTATTGATACTAACTAAAAAACATGTTATGTTGCTCTTTCCAATCCATGGTACTACTAGATTTGAAAGGGGGCCTCTGTATACGGCCATGCGTTTGTTTCATTTGCTTCCTAAGCATTTACAAGTTATTGAAGATTTTAGGTTATTCAGAAATCGCATTTATAGTTTCATTTTGGACTGCGAACCTTATTCAATAAATGAATTCATTACATTTTGTAAAAAGTAAGTTTTTTTCCTTTTTACTTTTTATTCAGTGCAATTTTGTTATAAACTATAATGTGAATGATTGTTGAGATTAATAAATAGTATATATATATATATATATATATATATATATATATATATATATATATATATATATATATATATATATATATATATATATATATATATATATATATATATATATATATATATATATATATATATATATATATAAATATATATATATATATATATATATATATATATATATATATATATATATATATATATATATATATATATATATATATATATATATTAGGAATGCCAACCCTCCCGGGTTGCCAGGGAGACTCCGGTAAAAATGGTTAACCTCCCTGGTTGCAATAATAATAATAATAAGAATGAGTTTATTGTCAATACATACAGACTTCAATTATTTTATGGCAACAAAACTATAAGATGCACCTTATGCAAAAATAGTATTTCACAAAAAACAATACGAAATTCCAATCAAAATAAACAAATCACAAAATTGACAGCTTCTAATATAAACGCATCGAAACCACAAAGCCAGCGGCTGTCTGTGGTATACCCATATATAATACCACTAGAGATGAAATTTTACCTGCTTATTTCATCTCGAGTGGCATTCGACATGACTATTTCACAAGAAAATATGTCTAACAGTAATATGGTCACATTTCAGAAAGTCAAGGAAATAACGATTCATGTGCGAAATGTCAAAATATTATCGCTGAAATGCTAACATAGTAAGTTTTGCCGGCTTGCATGTTTTATCGCTGTGAAACGAGAGTAGCTATGGAAACTTTCTCACTAAAAATGGAATGAGTGAAATGGTCATCAGAAAACCTTAAACAAACCAATATAAAAACGCTACAAAACAAGTGGGTTTCAATCACATACAAAAGAGAAAACGAAACTCAAACCTTGCATCGGATCACGTCATGTAACCTCCCACTATCAATCCCATCAAAAATTTCTTGGCAGCTCTAGTAAAACATCTAATATTCTGAATACTCCTGATCTCTATAATTTCTCCGATTTTTCGAAAATTATATGCTACCGTCGCTCTAACAAACTTCTTTAATGGTCAAGATTTTGTGGTGAAAAACCTTCAAATATTGAATACTGCTCGAAAGCAAAAAAATATATATATAAATTCAAAATTGATTGACATTTTCTTACACCCGACCCCCTAGCCGACACTCCTTAAAATTCTCCCGGGTTGATCCTTCCGAGAGTTGGCAACCCTAATATATATATATATATATATATATATATATATATATATATATATATATATATATATATATATATATATATATATATATATATATATACATATATATATATACATATATATATATATATATATATATATACATTTATTCGAATTGTTGCTGCCTGTGAACTATTTCTAATCTCTTGATAATTATTAGCAATAACAGGCTTGTTTAATCTTAAACAACTCGATTTTATTTTTTTAATAAAATCGAGTTTTTTAAGATTCAAAAATCCTTTTATTGCTAATAATTATAAAGAGATTATATATATATATATATATATATATATATATATATATATATATATATATATATATATATATATATATATATATATATATATATATATATATATATATATATATATGGGCGGCTAAGAATGCTAAGCCTCCTCCTCAATAATATTCCGTGTATCACTAATATATTATATTGAATAGTCAGCATTCAGCATATTCATATTAATCAAAATCATATTATTTTATGCTAATACCTTCCTTTCAACCTACATTATATAATATAATTTATTAATTACGATAGAAGGTATTTACATTTACTGCATTTCATTCATTTCAAGATTTGTGGCAACGCTGCAGAGGCTTAAAAAGGTATATTTTCAACGTTCATTATGCCTGCCACAGAAAAGCAAACAACGGTGCGAATACTGCGATTGAATACTTCATTGCAATAGAAAAGGAAAACACATGTAAATGGCAACACCGATTGCACCTAAGTCTCACACAATGTCGACCAATCACAAATATAGGCTTTCGGGTAAAATCGAGTGAATTCGTTGGACATGGATCGTTGGACGTTGTCGTTGTCACTAGTCGTGGACGAAAACAGTTTCGTCGGTTTTAATTTATTTTATTGGCGTATTGTTTTTAAAATGAGTTCGGTTGCTGAAGTTAATTTTTAAAATTTCAATGATGACTTATGTGGAATATTTGTTATCCCATAACTTAAAGTTAAAACGATAAAGTTTTAGTAAAAACATTGCGACCTACCCCGGAATTTAACAATTTGGTGCAGCGGAGCAGAATCGCGGTTTTAATATCAGAAATTATGAGAGACATCCTTGGCTTACCGGATCACAGGTAAAAAATAAATTATTTTGTTGGCAGTGTTTACTTTTTACTAGGGAAAATGTCTCTGTTTGGCACTGGCGTCTATGCAGGAATTATGGTAATTATCGATAATACAACAGACTGCCCCGATTTTCTTGAATATGAAGTCAGATTTTGTCGCTGGGTCATCTTTTTTTTTTTCAAAAACTTGAGCTGACCTGAATTTTTCTAACCTTACTAACCTAACCTCCGAGTTCATAAAAGTATGAAATTCATGAAATAGATCAATTTTATTATCGAAAAGACAATGTTTTTATTATATCTATAAAAAAAAATATGTCTATACCAAAGAATTCATTTAAATTTTTTTGTTTAGGTCTAAATGTATATTTTATTATTTTATTTTGTTGTTATTTTATTAAGTTTTGTTTGACTTTTATGACAAGAATTTTATTTTAATCTTTTTTTGGGAGGGGCCTATTTTATTTCTGGCAAGAAAAAAGTCTAACCTCCCCGTTGGTTCTTGCTGGACAACAATTGATTAATTCCTCGAATAGGTACCTATTTAATATTTTAGTGTGCTTGTTTTACTTTGATTTTCTTTAAATTATAAGGCGGTTGACCTTGAAATCCTAAAAATTTTCGCCTATGGTGTATTTTTTAACACCTCTTGTAGCCTTCTTAAACCAACACCTCACGAGCCGCCACTTATATATATATATATATATATATATATATATATATATATATATATATATATATATATATATATATATATATATATATATATATTATGTTCATTATGTCGTTCAGTATATAAAGTTGAAAGTTCATTATAATTAAACATTCTGCACCTATAAATTACATTTGTGATTGAAAGTATGAGCACCGTTCTATATTTTTTTTAAGGTGTTGAGTGGTATGGTGAAACTAATGAAAGAATGCTGGCATCAAAATCCAAATGTTCGACTTCCGGCCTTAAGAATCAAAAAGACACTGCTCAAGTTAGGTAGTGCTGAAAACCTAATAATACTGGATGATATAGAGTGACGTGCGAATATAGACTTCCCAATATTATTTCAGCTCACTGAAGGAAATTAAATAGTACTGAGGATCATTGAATAATAACTTCTACGAATTTCCAATGAAGTATCCGTTTATCTGCGCCAATACGAACGTTCTGTCTGGTTCAAAAATACTATTATGTCCAATGAGGATTATTCATGTGATATTGAGGCAGCTTAGTGTTTTTCCGATGTCAAATCAGTTGTTGGAAATATCCGATAAGTTATCCCTTGGTATGACCACATTATCACATTGGTTTGAGTTATAGTTCCAAAACTATGTATTGTGTC
This sequence comes from Cynegetis impunctata, assembly GCA_030704885.1. Classification (NCBI taxonomy): domain Eukaryota; kingdom Metazoa; phylum Arthropoda; class Insecta; order Coleoptera; family Coccinellidae; genus Cynegetis; species Cynegetis impunctata. The sequence goes on from JARQZK010005062.1 coordinate 481,958, forward strand.
ATCTTAGGAATAAGTGAGAGTACTTTAGCCCACATATCCCGACATAAAATTTTTATCATAAATCAATTGGATACAATTCCTACATATTGAGTATATCAATTAACCTACCCGTATCGGTTGAAAAACCATATCACCCTAACCTAAAACTTTTTAGGTAAAAACATTTGTGTTATAATGGTATAAGTTAAGAAATATAATAAGTGAAGAAAATTTTATTTAGTGAATTTTATCAAATTTAATTTTTGTTCAAGAATATTTGTTTGAATATTAGTTCTTGTACATAAAAACAATTGTATATATTCCACAACTTGAATTTTAATAATGAAACATGGTAAGATCATTAATTTTTTCGAATGCATGTTCCGAAATCATGAAAGTCAAGCGTGTCGAAATATCTATTACCATAATATGTTATTTATGTATGAAATTATACATATAGAACAATTTTTTTCGTTCGATTTATGAATGACTAATCAGAAAATGAAACGTACTTGATACAGATAGATTCAACAAAGGAATTTATTTTTGACTTCATTTTGTAAAACAGATTTTCAAAGGAGAAAACTCATTTGAAAAAATTTTCTGTACACAATAAAGTTTGTGAAACATTGAGGTTCAGTTTTTTTTTTATTGGGAAAATATGAGTTGAATGATATAATACAATATATTTATTCCAAGAATTCCCTTTTACAAAAAAAAAAGACCTATAGGAGGCAATATTGCCCGTACATAGGTTGGCAAAAAAAACAATAATTTCCTAAATATAAAAAACAAGACTAATCAAATCCATAATGATAGCAATTCAAAAACAAAAAATGTAAACAACACAAAATCATTGAAAACTATATAAAAACCTCAAAAATCATTACTATCATTTTATCAGACTACGCTCCTCAACCTCCTCCGCACCACACCTTTTGAAACATTCAAAACTTTTATTTGATTGGACAACAAATTGAAGTTCTTTCTGGCATAGCACACATAGCTTCTTTGACCAATGCACAATCCACGTAGAGTAGTATCGAAGCTTTTATATCTGGTTATCCCCGTGCTGCTTAGGTATTCATTCTTTAGTTATTATATTAGTATATTGACTTCAATAAAAAGGACTGCCGAATATCAAGAGGTCTACCCGCAGCATCATCTCTAACTCCTATTATTTCAAGTATTCTTTTTTGTAATCTATAAAGCGGATCCAGTGCACTCATATAGACCTCCCCAGCCAATATGGAAAGGACATATTTTATTCCTTTTCTGGCAATCTACAGAAGTTCTAGATAATTATAATTTAAAGAAAATGTTGATCACAGAGTTTCAATTGATTATTTATTTTCTGAATTCACTATGGCATGGTTTACCTGGATACAATCCTCTATTTCAGGAAGGTATTGAAATTATCTGATTAAGGTAGCCCGCGTTCTAGGCAGGGCAGCTTGGCTGTGGTAGCCAGTTATAACAGTCGATATATGGCTCTCGATTTCCCGAATAAATTTCTACGTAGTGAAAGTCATTTTGTAAACTCTTTTCAATGCAAAAAATACGACTAGTGCGTGGAGGCTGTCGTCACCGCAGCCACATATTTTCGACATACAACTGCCTACACTACACTTGCTCTGGCTGTGCGCAGCCATTGGTCTGCCGTGCAATAACAATAATGCTCGTTTTAATGGCTGCAACAGCCAGGAATTCTTGGGCGCCTAGTGCGCGGGCTCCCATCAGGCAGCGCTGTCATACAGTGTATGTTTTACTGGCTAGTGCGCGGACTCCCTAAGAGTATGTTTTTGAGAGAATGATAAATCCCATACATGTTATTAAAGATGAAACAGTTTGTTTTTTGTCGGTTAGGTTCGGGCGTCATCGAGTGATAAGCAAAAGAGTTATTACGAATTATAGCCAGCGCCAATAAATAAGAGAATGTTGCCCTTCCATACCTGTTGCTATGACTGGGAAGTGTATTTATATATTTTGTGTCGTACTTTACCCGAAAATAATGAGTATTGCACTGTATCAAGAGTAAACAGTGATGTGCTGAAGTAGTTTTAGAGATTTTTCTCCATGTTTTTTTGATGTCTGGTTATATATTTTATATGTATATTTACCCCGAGGCGAAGCTAAAGGGGTTATAGTCTCACGACAAAAAGACAAAAAGTTGGTAACTGGCCCGATTTTAAAAATTCCAACGGATATCGATAAAACACATATGATTTCATTAGGGAATTTGAATTCCCAATTTTTACCAACGAAGAATAAAAAAATATAGCGTTTTTACCCCGAGGTGAAGCTAAATTCTCACTAAAAAAAGTTGGGATCTGGTCCGATTTTAAAAATTCCAACGGATATCGATAAAATACATATGATTTCATCAGAGAAGTTTTGTTCCCAATTTTTTCCCAACGAAGAATAAAAAATTATAGCGTTTTTTAGATAGGCATTACGACATGCGCATGCGCCAAGGTCGATATGTACGAAATCCTACAAAACATGCGTCGAAGTGCTCTGTGTGCCACGGTAACCAAGCCACGTTGATAGCTTAAGCTTGATTCTGCGTCTGTGTCTGCTTCCCATCCATAGAGATATCTTATCAATTTGATTCATAATTTGCAGCAAAATGAGCCGGGATAGGATATTCAAATTCGACAGTCAAACAATGAATTTTTTTGCTAAATTTTCACGGATTTTATTCGTAATATCGACTTATTAATACATTTATTGCAATTTTCCTTCATTTCATTCGTAAAATCGACTTTCATTGTTATTTAATTTATATAATAGGTACATTCAAAAAATATTGACGACATGCACATGCGCCGAGGGGTTTTATCATTCCTAGTGCTACGCAGTAGGGTGTCCTTCATTTTTTTCAACGGTACATTTCAGTATTTTCAGCAGGATCTACCAGACCGAATTATCTAACATTTGCTATTCGGATACATTCAGTAAAATGTTGTGAAATTGGTCAAATTATATTTTATCCTTGTATAGATTTTAAAGTTTCGACGTTCAATTGCGTTTTTTTAGTTGTCCATATTTTATTGATACCAACTAAAAAACACGTTATGTTGCTCTTTCCAATCCATGATACGAATTATCTAACATTTGCTATCTGTCGTCGATTCAGTTTATGTAAAGTTAATTATTTTCGTGTATTGACTCTTTTACTCAAACGTTACCATTTTTATACACAGATTTCTTGTTTTTTCGTTTTCTAAGCTTTTGCACACCTTCTTTGCTCCTCCAATTATTGAGTTCGAGGTTTGAAAATTTTGTATGTGCATTGAGTTAATGTTGGAGAGGTCCCTCTGGTGGTTTCCTTCACCGGATGAAAATTGTCATGCGTTTTTGTTTTGGCTATTTTCGAGTATTGCGCAAATTATAGATTTTACGATGTGAATTCAGTTTTAGAAAAGCATTTATTTTACTATAATAATAATAATAATAATAATCTTTATTTTCAACAATCCCTGCGACACCCTCCCAATCTGGAGGTGTGTAGCACTGAAATGAAAAAAGTCAAAATGCAAAGCTACAAACAGAATACATTAACAATCACATCAATTACATATCTGTTGCAACTAAAATATTCGAATTAAGAACATGTTAGAGGCCTCAATGGCCTATGTATAACTGTAGTTAATAATGATAATTATTGTTTTTTACAGAAATTTTCAAACTCTTGTAGGTTATATGGTTCACATCTTAAGATAAAGCAGAAAATAGTTCTCTTAAAAGTCTTGTATTCTTTGATTTTTTGTATAGACTTTGGAAGTGCATTATATACCCTCAATGCTGCATGCTGTGGATGTTTTTCTCGCAATGTAGAACGGTGAATAGGATAGAAATAAGTATGGACTTGTCTACCTCTATTCCCATTCCTGTATTCATCAAAGTAGTGACTATTCTTTTGGAGAAATAGGAGAAGTCTATAAATATACAGGCCATATACAGTCGGTATGTTATTTTGTCTGAATAAAGTTCTGCATGATTCCCTAAATCCCTTTTCCAAAATTGTGCGTAATGCCCACTTCTGTAGGATAAAATTTTTTTCCATATAAGATGACCCACCCCAAAAAATGATGCAATACGACATGACAGACTGGAAATTTGCATAGTCATAGTAGACAATCTTCATCACATCTATTGCAACTTGCTTGTTCAATGTATTGAGTGTATATATCACAGAACACAGCTTTCCCTTCAATTTGTCAATATGGGGATACCACCTCAACATGCTGTCAACTGTAGCCCCCAAAAACCTTGCCTGTTGTCCAACATTTATTTTTTTGTCCCCATAATACAATGCATCTGGTGACACCCAGCTTGTTCTTTTGGTACTTGTTACAATATTGAAAATTATTGTAATTAACAATTATGGAATTGATGATTCTCTAGTCCAGGATAAGCTATGAATGAATAATATAATGAAAAGTTGAACTTTGGTTCCCTAGTGCGCTATCTAACCCTTTCGCTCACGCATTTTTGTTTTTCAAGTTAAAAATCTGAAATTAGGAAGACCTTATTTTTTTACAATTTTTGGCGTACTCGAAAAAATTCTGTCATCCATTTTAGGGGGTGTGATATGTACGAGGTATGGCAATTTGAAACCCGGAATCGAGCTCCGAGGGGCAGCTAAATTAATTTTCGGCGAAATTTCGATCATAATCCTTCACAGTAGTCTCCTTGGAGTTCCACGCACCGCTTCCACCTCCGCTCCCACGCCTCGAAGCACCCACGGTAGTCGTCTTCAGTTAGGGTGTTCAGCGCCACCGTCGCAGCTTCTTTCGCCTCCTGTACACCGCCGTGGTGGGTCCCCTTTAGGTACTGCTTCATCTTTGGGAATAGGAAGAAGTCGCAGGGAGCGAGGTCGGGGCTGTAGGGGGGGTGCGGCAACGTTGCGATGCTTTTTTTGGCTAAAAACTCGCGAATTCGTATCGACGAATGTGCAGGTGCATTGTCATGATGCAAGAGCCAACCATTCTCCGCGAGTTCGGGCCTCACGCGGAAAATACGGGCCCTCAGCCGCTCAAGGACACCTTGGTAGTACAGTCCGGTCACTGTTTTGTCCCTCTGGAACGTATTCCCGATGAATTACGCCTTTGATATCAAAGAAAATTACGAGCATGGACTTCATTTTCGATTTGGACATCCTGGCTTTCTTCGGGCGCTCCCCCCCGCGTTCCACCACTGCTGACTCTGTCTACGCGTTCTCGGAATCGTACTCGAATATCCAAGATTCATCTCCGGTTACCACAGTACTCATCCAGTCCTCCATCTGTCTCAATTTTTCTAAAAGGTCACTGCAGATGGACATTCGAAGGTGTTTTTGGTCCAACGTGAGGCATTTTTCGGCACCATCTTTGCACAAATCTTTCTCATGTCTAGCTCCTCGTGTAAAATCTGCCTAATGGTTTTCCTTATTGATGTTTAAACTCGTAGGACAACTCTCGGAGTGTTAACCGACGGTCTGATGTTACCAACGTGCGGATACGATCGACATTGGTGGCGGGTGTACGAGACGAGATGACGGCTGCGCCCGGCCTCGATCGTCCTCTATGAAACACGTCCCTCCCTGAACCGCTTTGCCCACTCGAACACGGCAGTTTTCGACAGAGAATCATCTCCATACACGCCTTTAAGTTTACGAAAGATTTCCGCGGAGGTTTCGTTTGTTTTAACCAAAAATTCGATAACCGCGCGTTGGCTCTTAATTAGGTCACTCATTTTCGCGACGTATAGAAAAAACCTTGCTTTACAAAAACACGCGGGAAACTCAAACTAAACGTGATACCGCGTTCAAAATTTAACTGGTACTACTGAAGAGTCCCCTCTTTCGAACGAGACCAGAACGCGCCGGCTGGTGTGTTTAGTTCGGGAGATATCGGCCGATTCCGGGTTTCAAATTGCCATACCTCGTACAATATACTGTACATTGTGAGTAAACGGTATATATCACTTGTACAATATATTACACATTTTGATTAAGTGGTAGTGTATTTGCGATTTTGTAAAATGAAATGCAATTGAAAAACAACATAAGGTCAAAAAAGTAAAGTAAAACTGATCGTTTATTTGTGTGATATGTCAAAAAACAATTTTGTTTTCTTGAAATGCATAAATGTATCAAATCAAATATGCTTTATTGTCTTAAAATAATACATTTTATTGACAAAGCGAAAAAATAGTAACTAAATATTGTAAAACATAAAAATAAACACACATCAATAAAAAATATACAAACTAAACAATGTAATACCTAAAAATAAAAATCACACCACATTTCCATAAAAAATTATACAAACTCTACAATAAATCCTCCTCAATCGAAGCTGATGCCTATGTTATTCAATTTGGTCATATCTATCAATCAGTGCTCAGAAAAGTAGTCCTCTATACTCTATAGAGTAATAAGGTCTATCAAGAAAATGAGTTTTTGTTCGTTTCCGAAAATTGGTCAAAGAAGTTATAGATTCTAATTCCTCTGGAAGGTGATTGTAAATTTTCTTAGCATTGTAAATGATGGACTTTTTTGTTAATTTAGAGGAAGGAATAGGAAGGTGAGCATGATATCTCGAAGATCTGGTGGAATACCCGTGCTGTGACACCAAGGGTAACGCATGAAAATACTTATGAATCAAGCACACAGATTCAAGTAAATATAAAGAAGGAAGCGTCAAAATTCTATTTTTCTTGAAATAAGGTTTGCAATGAGCCCTATTTTTAGTACAAACATGTAACGAATTGCTCTCTTCTGCAATTTGAGAATGGTGTCAAGTTGTGAAGAATTACATGAACCCCAAAAGGGAAGACCATAACGAAGATGAGATTCGAACAATGCAAAATAGGCAATTCTTGTTGATCCGTATCTAATTCACTTCTTGAAGATGCGATTTAACTGGCCGAAACAGGCCGCGATGGGGCAAATTTTTTTAGCTAAAAACATGCACCATGCTGCGTGAAAATTTGGATTTAAAAATATTTACATGTCGCGATAAAATATTTTATCACAATGGCCTGAAAAGATCTGACAGAATACGACTGTTCTTTAGTGAACAGGGTTTCTGCAGGAAAGATCTGGCGAGATCGTGCATAGCTATAAAACAAGGCGACGGCAGGTGTTAGCTACGTTGGAAGCAAAGTAAATTTGGCATCCAGACCCGGACTACTTGAATTCAATCTCAACGAATCAAATATTTCATGTTCTGAGTGCAGCGTGCGCAGAATTAGGATTGCATCCAAGTAAATACTCGTATCATCCGCAAAAAGCGTTTATTTCTCCACTGGATCTTCAGATGACGTAATATCATTTTTAAATAACAAGAAAGAGGATAGGACCCTTAAACAGAACCTGGGGACACCGCTAGTGACTTACGATTTCACAAGCAGAATTGGAGTTATTTCGTCCTGTACAAATTTTGTTTCTACTTGCAATATAAAACTCCAATTTCCGTAATTAAAATTTGCGTGACTAACGCAGTCAAAATGCGGTTTCTAGCATTATCACAGAAAACCGTAGCTGTGTGTGCTCTTTATTGTAAAGATGATGAATTAGATATTGTTCATACATTCAGAAAACATAAAAGCATAGTAGCCATTCTTATTTTAGGATTGAAAACCCCAAATTGATGTGACTCGAAAGAGAATTTTATATGTTGACGAAGCGAGAAATAATTCAGAAGGCGGATTTTCATTAATTTCTCTATTATCTTGGATAAAACAGATATTGCACTTAGTACAAACAAAATTCGTCTTATATGTACATTCAGGGAATTTGCATCTGAAAGAAAAAGATCACTAAGCCCTTCAATATCTGCAGTTTCAATAGTTGTTCTTCAGTTAACGGCACTTTTTTTTATTCATTTTTCAATTCGTACTACTATGAAATAAATCTAATATAACAAGAACTCTAAATAACGTGGAGTTGTTTACCATACCTGTCGATTTCCGTTTACTCACAATGTACAATATATTGTACAGTATTATTTACTCCAATATAGAAACTAAATTTTCAGCAAGTTCACTATGAAAGTAACAAATACATGTATGGGTTATTACCAAAATAAATATTGCAGACATGTCACAACATGTTTTAAAGTTTGAAGCGCCACCTCATTTCAACATTCTGAAACAACTGCTACAACTCATATTTTTTGGGTTAACTACTCAACGCTAGGTGAAGGAAACAGTTTAAAATAGTAATAAGGATGTTTATAGGATATTGTACTTTGTGGAAGCATACTACACTACAAATTCGTTAGGATTTACGTAGTGATGTACAATATATTGTACACCGTGAGCGAAAGGGCTAATGGAGGACGAGTTCTAGGAATGGAAAGATGATATTGTGTACGTTAATATTTCTTCCCTAGTGATATCCCAGTGGCGGACCGTAACGTAAATCGCATCTCTACTGTCCCTCCAAAGTGACTAAGAGGGGTTAAGAAAGTATGTAAAAAAGAACTAAAATTAGCGGACGTAGCTTTGCTGCTTACGAGTTTTTCTAATTATGCATATTGGTTAAATCATTATTTATAGCATCCTAAAGTAGCGAACAACAGGTAAAATACAAAGAAATGTTTATCATGTAGATAAGATAGCCTTAGTCAAAGAGAACTATCGCCCGTAATTACAGTTTAGGTATTTGTGGATCTCTAAGGGTTATTTCTATCTCGTTTAATTGTTGGCAAATACATTCAAGAGTTTACCGACTACCGTCCTCCAGAATTCGCCCCAATGTTTTGTACTTCATTCTTGAGAAATTTGGTTAGTTAACATAACTTGAGTAGGACTCATTTTATACAGAATTATTAGGTTGATTTTGATCTCTCAAATAATTTTTGTAGAAAATAACGAAAATGCACTAATTTCGTAACTATTACTTATGTTTGCGACGTAACAGCATTCGCAAATTATTGGTAAATAGAAAAATGATTCAGAGATTACCAAAATGCCTACAATTGGAAGTGGTAAAATATTTTTGCCATTTAATACATTAGCCAGTATCATCGATTCCCTCTCTTCTCCAACCTATTGTTCATCAGCTGGAACAAAGCATATCTTGATACCTGTTGCTGCAAGCTATACATAACTGATAAGATGGCTCTAACAACAATCACTCTTTCAGAACAATTTTTTACTTTTTTTCAAAGAATTACAAAGGATTTTATTTAAGCTATAATGCTTGGTATATTTAAAAATGACATAAGAGGAAGGTGGGACCTATAAGCCATTGAAAAGGATAGTTCTAGGATCCTTTTAATACCTTCATTCAGGTTAATAAAACACATGTAGTTTTAAACTTAAATAAAAAAAATTACATACAGGTGTTTTATTATAAAACGTCCTTTAACTAAACTTGGTTTAAGACAGCTTAAACGCCGTTTATATTTAGGTGCAAGCAAAGATGTCAAATTTTTAAGTTTATCATCAAACTTAGTTCAATAATATACGATGCAAGTGCCTAATAGACTCTTTGACTTAAACATTGCACCAAACAAGTAAACTTCTTTGGTGAATATATATTTCTCAGAAGGTGTAGCTTAATTTTATAAGAACAATAATTTTTCAGATTCACCCTAAGTCATAGCACAGTAATTTACTAATTTTTATATAACACATAAATGGTATTCTAAACAACAAAACAATTTGATATTGAACTAAGACATGTAAGTAATACAAAAACAGTTTAATATCCAAAAACAACTCAATTTCAACTACCACCTGCTGTGTTATCTGCATTTGCTGCGGAAGATATAAACATGAAAATTACCACTGGAACAATATACATCCAATATTTAGCCAAAAATGATCGATTATCCTTTCCCTCTCCTCTTTCCTTTGCTTCATTTTCTCTTTCCAATTGTTGAATATAAGTTGCAGTATCAGGTGTCGGGCCAATTTCAGTATGCCTGACGTACACATTAGTTGTAAAATATTTTAGTTTATCTTCATGAGCTGATGCTCCTTCACATGCAGATTTCGAGGCTATAATATGGGAAACTGCAACTACTCTTCCAGCATAATCTAAAGATACAGATAGACGATCATCTAGTTGTGCTTCAACTAACATACAAGCTTTAACTGTAGAAATAAATTTATATTTGTCTTTACTAACTGTAGCTCTGATATGATAAAACCCATTTCTAAGTGCTAAATTTCGCAATAAAAGAGATTCATCATTAGTTAGAAGTTTTTGGTTTAGAGTTGTTTGTCCAACACGTATACTCTGTACTGAAATATTACCTCTTTCTGTGAATAATGGATTGAAGTAAGAATCTTGATCCAAAGCATGTTCTAGCTTAATTTCCAAAGACCCATCGTACTCTAATGAACTTGCGCGTATGAATTGAAATAATAGTAGTATATGAGAAACCACAATACTGAAACTGGTGAAATTCATAGTGTCTATGAATGTCTATAATATTCAATATTTACCTAGTTCAAATAAGTATTTTTTTTACATGTAATTTTTTTATATAGGTTATACCAGAAAAGGCTACTGACTAGTACTGACTGACACTGACATTCTGTCATAGAGAAAATATGGTTATTAATATAATCTAAGCCGACTCTATGTTTTTTTGAAGCTTCTGCATGGGAGCTTTCCAACAAGTAAGCACCGTGCCACTCTGTGTCACACTACAGAACACAGTGTACGGGTGCTTGTTGGAAAGCCTTTTTGATTTTTATGTAAAACGGCAGAGAGCGCAGCTATCGTTATTTCAAAGTGCAATGGACAAGCGATTTCTGTTTCGGTTTATTACTAATTACGTACACCGTCATTAGCCATTTTTGTATCACGTTAAATAATGAAAACTGTAAGTGAAATATTAATATGATATAATACAATGATAATCATCTAATAAATTAATAATTAAAGCTATTGCCAACGTTAATGCAATAAATCGACTATAAATGTTGGTAGCACTGAAACACTACAGGCTCCAACACAACTTTTTTTTGTGTTCGGGCGTGTGTCGTAGTTGGAACAAGAAGCGATGAACACAGTGTCGCTCTGTGTCGTAGTTGGAAAGCTCCCAATACTAGTGTTCTTTCGAACTGAACGAAGTTATTTATGTAAGTTAAATCAGATAGATCAGTTTAAGCGGTCGTTCTTTCGTTTTCAATCATTTCCCCCCTCCACAACTCAAAAGTGATTATTCTGAATGCAGAATATCTTCTATCAGTTAGATTACATTGGTAAAGTTAACCTCAAAATTTGAAGTTTATATATATTTTAAATTTTTACACAGATATGATGAAAATGAGCGCATTCTTTCGGGCATTCAGTGAATAAATGTAATCTGATTGCAAAATCACTTTCACTTCAATCAGATAAGTTCAATCAGTTGTATCAGTACGAAAGAACACTAGTGTTAAGAATGATTCTAACCAGACTTATTCTTATTTTTTTTACTGTTGGTGAATAATTCATTTTAATCAATTCGAAGTCTCAACAATATATTTCTCTCAACATTAAAATGGCTGTTAGTTAAAAGAACTTCAAGAGATGATTTTTTTTAATACATTCCAAATATTTATTCAATTTCTGATCGCCCACTCCATAGAAATCTTAATATATATTAAAGGGAGCATTCGCGTTGGGCGCTTACACGCTTTAAGCGCTTATAAGCTTCGTTCTCTGTGGTCGACTCGCGCTCACAAACGCTTAACACTAAGCGTAAGCTAACCTAACTCTTGTTGTCGATAATTAATAAATTTGTAGGGAAATGTTAAAGCACAGTATTTGCGTGAACTATCGGGCGTTTGCCTACTCAAGCGTAAAAAGAAGATCTGACATTCACCTTTAATGCTCAAAGCCAAAGCGTGAGCGTCTCTAAGCTCTAGTAGGCCAACACGAACGCCAATAATCTGTGCTTCTAAGCGTGAGCGCTTAAAGCGTGTAAGCGCCCAACGCGAATACACCCTAAGCGTAAGCTAAGCTAACCTAACTTTTAATAAATGTGTAGGGAAATGTTAAAGCACGGTATTTGCGTGAACTATCGTGCTTTTACCTACCGAAGTGTAAAAAGAAGATCTGACATTCGCCTTTAATGCTCAAAGCCAAAGCGTGAGCGTCTCTAAGCGCTAGTAGGCCAACACGAACTCCAATAATCTGTGCTTCTAAGCCTGCCTGAGCGCTTAAAGCGTGTAGGCGCCCAACGCGAATGCACCAAGTATATATTGTATATATCTATGGCCCACTCTAAAAAAACTTCGATAGATAAGTGATAAGTACATTAATATTAAAAGTGCAATAATGATGTAGTAATATAGAGAAATCCGTCTTTTCGTGAAAAGCTTAGGCACGATCTTTCATATTTGAGAAGTTGGCCTTTCGTGAAGAGGAGGTATAGCTATTACGAGAAATCATACTTAGTTGAGTAATTGTGCCACATCGCATCGTAATATTTGCCGAAATAATGTAAAAAAAAATTTATGCAATTCTTACAGAACTATTATAATTTATTCTACAGAGACAAAAAAAATAAGCGATCGTACAATAAGCAGAAATTGAATGAGGTCTGATATTAGAAATCTTAATATATATCGAGTAAGTATATATAATATATATATATATATATATATATATATATATATATATATATATATATATATATATATATATATATATATATATATATATATATTAATATATATAATATATAAAAACTATATATATATATATATATATATATAATATATATATATATATATATATATATATATATATATATATATATATATATATATATATATATATATATATATATATAATATATATATATATATATATATATATATCTATATATATATATAAATATATATATATATATATAATATATATATTTATATATATATATATAATATATATATATATATATATATATATATATATATATATATATATATATATATATATATATATATATATATATATATATATATATATATATATATATATATATATATATATATATATATATGGTAATGTACCCCATTATAAAACTGATTTGAGGGAAGAAAGTATTGCTTACCTCCTTCCTAGGGAGTTAAGTTAATTGTGTATTACTTATTTACGATACAAGTGAGTTAACAGCATCGGTTAGGAGTAGATAAAATATTGTACAATACACGCGAGTTAACCCCATTAAGACACTTGTGTGGTTACATTACACAACTCGTGGTACGCACTCGTTGTGCAACTTTCACACGCGTATCTTAAAAGGGTTTAACTCGCGTGTATTGTACAATATTTTATCTACTCCTAACCGGGAGACTTATTTTTATACGATTCATTTTTATTATAATTAATTTTACCTTAATACCTTTGTTCAAATAAGTACCTGAAACTCTATGCCTGAAACACCATGTATGGCAATGTCAATTTGATATTAGATAATATTGATGTCACTTTAAAGTCAAGTTTCAAAAATTGTAATATAAAATGAGCGATTCGGAGAGTATTCCTTCTGATATTGAAGAAGAGGCATTATTTTTATTAAACTTGTATTTAGTAGGTATTGCAAATAAATGTTTTACAAACTTTTTTATTTATTTTGGTAGTAATTTAAAGAAAGAGTGCGGTAATAAAAATGCGTGAGTTAAGAAGCTCTTAACTCACTCAAAATGAGTGCGGTAAGAGCTTCTTAACTCACTGGAGTAGATAAAACAGATTTTAAATCCTAGAATCCATTGACAGGACTGACTGTAAGTCAGTGTCTGCTGGATTCCTCAAATTATATAATATAAAAACATTTTTTCAAATTGGGAAATATGAAGTAGAAAAAATATAATACACAACTGGGGAGGCAAGTGTTCTTGACCAGCCTCGGACTATTTTGTCTGCCATCGAAGCCACTCGGTCGCAAATTACGTCCTCGACTGGTAAGTGATAAGTATCATTTGATTCAGTAGTGTAGGCACGCCATTAAAAAAAAATGAAACCATGAGTAGTGCTTTTAAACGAACCATTCCGAAAAAATTTATAACACGGATCAAGAGAATTTATAGTTGATTTTCAATTCATTTCTGTCAGTGATTTTAAATGGATTTTAAATTATCGGGGGTAATACCACTAGAGCTCAGATTTAGCCGGATATTTTTTCGTCGTTGTTTTCGAATACTTACTTTCTTTGGCAATTTAACGAGAGCTGTTCTGACAAAATCACGAGAGCGTAGCTCGAGTGATTTTGTCTGAACAGATCGAGTTGTATTTTCAGGAGTTGATTTTTCGATCTCCCTTATTATTTCTGCCTCGCTAATATTTCCAAATCTCAACATATTTACTGGAATATTAGGTATTTGTTGTAAAATTCTGTTTTCGACATTTACAATTGTCAAACTGTACTGATGCAACGCTTGTTAAACGAATAATTGCTAGCGTTGGTAAGGTAACGTAATTTATCCGATATTTTTATCCACTTGCATTTCTGTTCCTTCCTATTTATTCGATAGCAAACTACGATTTTCGTTCTCTCAAATGGGAATTATTATACATGAGTGGAATTGTCAAGACCATATTGAATTACCTACCAGTATTTCCTTTTATTAGTGACTAGTGACTTTAGTTACATAAATAAATAAAAAATATCGTTTTTGACACAATTTTCGATTTTGGTACTATATCGGATAAAAATAATTATTATATCGGCTAAAAATATCGTTGTATTGGATAAAAATATCGATATATTGATACTTTTTCAACAAGCGTCAAGCGAGTCTTTTTTGTTGTTGAGATGTTGAGATTTTGAGATGTCACTCATGTCACTTGGCTTTGACAAGAGTACTTGGCTGTCACGATTTGTGTTTAGTGTTTAGATTTTAGTGAATAAGAGAATTTTGTTGTATGCGTATATTGTACAGATTACCGACATTAGGAGGCTATAAAAATATAACAGTTTGAAGTGACTACTAAATACTCACGGCACAGCTTGCCACAACACAGAAAAATTCAGTAAAATAAAAAGATGTTAGGTGTAGGATCTGGTAGAGGCAGGGGTTGGATGAGATTAGAAAAAAATACGGAACCCGGTCGACCTGGAGATGAGTTCAAGAAAGTTGAATCGTCACAATCTCAAATATCACAGCAAGAAAATAATAACTACAAAGATCTGGTTCAACAATTCGACTGTTTAGATTCTAAAGATGATGGTATACTATTGAATGAAAAAATAAAACACATAAGGAGTGTCTTCATGAAATCATGTGAAACAGACGAAGAAATAACGTAATTACATATTATTTCAAGTAGAAATTTTTCAAAACTCGGATTAAGGCCACTGGCTATTGTATGAGAATTTTATTCTTGTGAATAATTTCATTAATTTCTTTTTATTTAGCTAGATCTTTATCTCTTAAAATAATTATTGATCCTAATTATTATATTAAGAACAACAATAAAGGTTAAAGTTTGAGATGAATGAGGCTTTGTCAACCATCATAGCATAAAAAAGTCTCTGACCATTTGAACTAAAATACCTTGTAGTGAATGACAAATTTGAATTTTTTTTATTATGGTGGAAAGTGTTCCGAGAGCTACTTGAAAATCTTGGTACCAACAAGGTGATTGTAAGAGAATTTTGATGCAGTCTCTTTGTGAAACAACTTATAAGAAAAATAATAATTATTTATTTATTTATCACATACTCAAAAAGAGTTTTAAATCCAAACTTAAAGGAGCCTTCAAAACAAATTACCAAATCCCCTTATCAAAAAAAAAAAATCCAAAAACAAAAATAAATTCATACTAAAACAGTTATCAGAAATATTAGATATTTTGTACATGAAGAGAGTTCAAATAATTCCTTAGGTTATGGCACATTTTTTTAGTTGCCTTTTGTTCTTTTATCATTAGTGGGCTGGTATTATATTTTATACATGTCCTTTGTGTGTTCTGGCATATTAATTCCTAAAATTCCTTTGATATGCTTTATGAGTCGTGCTTGAGTTTTAATGCTTCGATTTTTTATAGAATAAATAAGTTTAACTTGTTCCACAGTTGTGATATCAACAATATTCAGGTAGTCTGGTACAAGTGGATCATATAAATATTTTCTTTCAAGATTAATCTGTATGATCATAAGATATAAATAAAATATATCAATGATAATTCTAGTTTTGATATACCAACTTTATAATAAGGATATCCTATTAGACTATAATAATGTATTGTATAATTACGATATATTTGAAAACAAAATTACATTGGGTTCATTCTTCATAATGATTGATGAACATTACCGACGTACCGAACACATAATTTTTCTAAACAAAAATTATGTGAATATCTTCTGGGCCTTATACAAGAGAGTTAGTTTATTTATTCCTTAAAGATATTGTATCTTACCAATCTTTTGTTTATGTGTATGTTTTACTTAATACTTGGTTATATTGTTGGCTCCCTAATTAAAAATTCAGTTGGTGTATTTTTTTTAATTCTTGAAAAATCACCTTTGTTTTCATATTTCTAATAAATTTATATATGTAATGGGAATAACCCTGAAGTAAACAATGTCCTGCACATGCTTTGGTGAAATATAGTAAAGAATTGTATTGAAAAGAAGAAATCTTAAATATGGCAATTTGAATATTTATTATTTTCACTATAAATTTACTCAGTTAGGCTATTTAGGTGCACTTTAATTTTTTTCGGATTCCCAATCGTATATTTTATGTAAAAGATTCATTTCTTAATCTAAAGTTTTTTCTATTTTCAGAAAAGCTATGCATGCTATACATCAGAGATGCATTACGGATATGGAATTCATGAAGAAATTTGTTTTATTTATTACTTCAGCATTCTTTTTTAATAAGCAAACTTCTAACCCAGATGTGAATTGGAGGAATAAAGTTAGACAAATTTTCTTCCAGCATTTACAAGACAACTTTGAGAGTAAGCCTACTTTATGTAAATGATTTATGAATCATTTGGGCACTGTTGACCTTTATTAATCACACCAGTATATTCTTAAATTCACAGATCGATCAATTCTAAGAGAAATGAAACCTTCAATATTTTATAGTAGTTTGGAATTACATATGAGTTTCTTCCAAAGTATTCGAATAATTAGACCTAGAGGTTATCCCAGTATTGAAAAAGCTGGAATTACCGGGTTTTTGAAGACGCTGTTAAAACATAGCGAGCCCACTGATATCAAGATGTTCACTAAGATGGTGAGATTGCTGTTTAATAACTCATAATTAAGATAATACAAAACACAAATTATAAGTACACTCTGACTCCTGAAAAATACAGTGGAATTTTATTATTAATAATTCATAAAAGTGTCAAATTCTCAAATGAATAATTCTTCAACACTATTTTGAAAAGGTTCAATGACACATAATTCAGTTTAGCATATCAAATTTTCATGTTGATTGAATATTTATCCATATTTGTAACTTTGTAGAGTAGTACTTAATTTTTCTTTATTTTATTAAATATTTGTTAGAGATTTCTTATTTAATGTACCTATGCCGAAACAAAATTCCTCAATTGGATGCTATTGAAGTAAAAAATTTAAAATAATTTGAAGATTTTGATATAAAGCAGATTAAATACGAATTTTATAATCTGTATATATATATATATATATATATATATATATATATATATATATATATATATATATATTTAATATATAGATATATATATATATACATATATATATATATATATATTTAATATGTAGATACATACATATAAACATAAATTTTTGTGTTTTTTTAGGTTTGCGAAAATCGTGAAATTTTAATGAAATTATATGATCAGGGTGAGTTAATTGAACTATTGAACAAACTGAAGCAGTCACTACTTTGTGATGATAAATTAGGCAAAAATGAGAAGCTGTTACTATTTTTCTCATGGGATCTCATTCAGCATAAGTATGATCTTTTACCGGAAGAAATAAAATTTTATGTGAATCAGATGGAAGAAGATGACTTCATAGAGATTTTGGTAAATATATGTATACATGTTCTACACCAAATTAAATAGTTTTATCTAACGTCTGCTAGTTGCAGAACTACTATTTATGTCATTTTAGAACTAGTGTGATATCAGTCATAGTGCACATGTGTATATATATATATATATATATATATATATATATAATATATATATATATATATATATATATATATATATATATATATATATATATATATATATATATATATATATATTATTATTGTTATTAATTTCAGTAGTAAGCAGGAACTCCCATTGAAGGGCCTGATAGCCTGTAAAAATATTATGGCTGAGTTCATATCATGGTGTCGCCGTAACAATTTGATAGTTAATGTAGGTAAAACAGCCTGTCTGTATTTCGGCTTAAGAAACTGTGAAAGAAGTCTGTTAAAAATTGATTGTCTGGGCACTACTATTATTCCAGCTGATTGCACAAAATTCCTTGGGATCCACATTGATCGAAGTCTTAGTTGGTCAACCCACGTTGATGTCTTAAGCAAAAAAATTAACAAAGCTTATTTCGCAATAAGTAGACTGAAAACTTCTCTACCACCTAGTTCTCTTGTTGATGTTCATTACAGCCTTGTTCACTGTCATATCTCATACAATATTTTGCTCTGGGGTGACTGTGGTTCCTTCTCGAGAGTCTTTGTGGCACAGAAAAGAATAATACGTCTCATTTTTGGTTTGAACCATCGGGCATCATGTCGGCCTATATTTGTCGCCAATAAATTACTGTCACTTCCATGTATATACATATTCAAATGTCTCTTATATGCGAAAGATAATGAGAATAACTGGAAAAAACTTGCTAGCTCGCACGATCATGGAACACGAAATTCACAGGTACTCCTGGTTCCTAAACATCGGACTCACAGTTTTGAACGTTCTCCACTATATCAGGGTGTCAGATTGTTCAATCATTTGCCCTCCCATTTGAAATCTTTGAACAAACAAACATTTAAAAGAGTTATTAAGGAGCTTTTACTACATAAGTGCTTCTATTCGGTTAAAGAATTTCTCTCTGATTCATTGATCACTCAGGGAGATGGTAAATGTTGATGTAAATGTTAGAATAGAATTAACTTAATATTGACTTATCCTATACACATTAAGTGTCCTAAAGGATCAATAAATTATTATTATTATTATTATTATTATTATATATATATATATATATATATATTTATATATATATATAATTATATATATATATATATATAATATATATATATATATATATATATATATATATATATTATTATTATTATTATTCATTTCAGTAGTGAGCGGGAACTCCCATTGAAGGGGGCCCGATGAGACTAATGAATATTTTATAACAAGTATCACATTTTTTAGTTTTATCACAGATTTGTTACCATTTGGCATGTTCTTATCACAGTAGGTACTACAAAATTATCACACAGGGTAGTGTACAAATTTATTTGCCCAGACTCTCATTTCCATGTCCAGTCTGTTCTTAAATTATTATATATATTAATTTATTTATTTTTTCGAAAACCCTTAGAACGTCGATATTTTTTAGACCATCAATAATCAGATAATAATATATGTATATGTTTATTTTGCTTGAAAGTTAGCTCCTCTACCACCTCCTGGCATTTGGACGTCCGCTGTTGGGTCAGCCTGTATATATACATATGTAGGGTGTCCCAAAATAAAATTCATGCAAGATTTGAGTTTTGCGTATTCTCATTTTTGTGAAATATTTCGAACATAATGAAGGTTTGGCAGCTACAGTTCGCAATTTACGAAAACAATATGGTCGGAATACTGATAAAAAAATTCAAGCAAGACTGGATCAAACTTAGACACTCTGGTCGTTCGAAAGATAACATCATCAAATTAGTAGCATTTGGGGTTCAGAGAATGTACGAGTGGTTGTTGGGAAACGAATGCATCTAGAACTTGTCACTGTTGCGTGTGTGGACCATTCAGATTTCCACTAATTCCTAATCTGTATATTAATATGTGAAGTTTCCGTAAAGAAGGCGTGCAGAAAGCTAAAATTTAAATAAAATATCTGTTACAGATACATTAAATAAAATTACTGAACTAATAGAATATGTTTTGTAGAAATAATAATAATAATAAAATATTTATTATGCAACCACTACACAGATACACAAAAGGTGACATTCACATAAGTGTTCTTCCATGACACCACAAATAATAGTTAGAACAATCAACAATTTCAAATTCTACATCAACATTAAATTGAACAAGTATTCTTTATAAAATCTTTTAAAAACATTCAAAGAACAGTTCTGCATTAGATGAAAAACATCACTATTCAACAGTTTTACAGATAAGAATGCAAATGAGTTCCTGAATTTTTGTCCACAATGTTCAGGTATATGGAACCTGATTACATTCCTGAGATGGAGACTGTGTAGGTTCTCTCTTCGAGTCATGTAGTTGTGAAGATATGATGGGCACTCAGTTTTCAGGATTTTGTACACAAACATTGCGAACTGAAACATCATTCTATATTCAAGCTTCAATGTTTTACATTTGGCATAGGATGGAGTTATGTGATCAAATTTATTGATGCAGCATACAAATCTCATGCATGCATTTTGAAGTAACTGCATCCTTTCCTGGCATTCCTTGTTTAGAAAGTGGAAATAGACCACACTACAGTAGTCCAACTGGGACCAAATCAGAGATTCCACCAGGGTCAACTTCAGCCGTTCTGGCAACAAGTACTTAAAGGAGTACATGCTTCTTAACTTGCAGTAAGAGTTGCCGATTTTTTTATTCGCGTGTTTCTCAAAAATCAGATCACTGTCAAACATCACACCCAGATTTCTCGCTGATTCCCCACGTTCTAATTTATATTCAGTTCCACAAAATTATATTGATCAAACTTGTTTCTACTTCCTCTACTTCCAACCATAAGGTAAACAGATTTCGTTGAGTTCAAAATTAATCCATGATCCTTAGACCACATCTCAATACTATTCAAGTCCATATTTATTCTTTGCATACTTAAACAAGCATCCTGTGGTGCAAAGCCCATTGTTATTTGGGTGTCGTCTGCGTACATGTGATATGAACAATAGGACAGTTTCTCAGGAAGACCAGTTGTATATAATGAAAACAAGAGCGGACCCAAAATACTTCCCTGAGGAACTCCATGCACCGCCAAGGCGGAAGTTGATCTCAACCCATCCACTTCTACAGTAAATGATCTAGAACTCAAATAAATGCCAAACCACAGGCATACTTCATCGAAAAAACCAAAATACTTCATCAAAAAATACTACTCCGCCGTCTTTGCCATTTCAAAATACATAACATTCAAACTTAAAAATTTGATTTCCAATGAATTCACTAATCTTAAATTAAATAAAACTCCTGATATATCCTCTTCTGTTGATGTTTAAACAATCGGTATTAACTTTACTTCTTGGTTATGTTTATGTACCACATTTTCAGTTTTTTAATATAGGTAATATTATTTCTCATTAGAAATTGCACTTATACATAGTTTTTTAGTACCCAGGTATTAATATCTATGTAGAATATGCAATGATTATTAATTCATATATTCTAATATATTCTCATTTATTTTATATTTACATTTTTGAGTATGGTTTTTCTAGTACTGTTGTATGATGAATTTTTTATTTCTTGAAATTACCTATGGATTATTAATTTCAGGTGAAGTATAACTATGTGCATACATTGGATATAAGAAGTTCAGAAATTGTAAATGAACAAAAAAATCATGCTTCATCAGAGGAAGAAAAGTTAGTGAACGGATCTCTTAAATTGCAGTCAACTGGCCAGAGTTCTACAAGTAATCATGAAGAAAATGCAGTGGATCAATACGCATACTCTGGTTGTTCTTTGATTAATTCAGTCTGTGAAAATGAAGAAGTGTTAGGCAAGTCTAACGAGGCCAGTGTACCAAAAATTGAAAATTGGGTCATTGTGAACCATGGAAACATAAACGGAACGGAATATCCGAATTTAAACCGAAATAAAGAAATTCCTACTAAAAATCACCATAGAACAGATCAACCAAAGTACGGAGAAAAGATAGGGAGGCCGATATTAGGAGTTGGAGCAAGATTGAAAAAAAATTGAGGGTAACACCATAAATTAAGAAGTTAAGAGTCCTTTTAGCAAGTTATCACAAAAAAAAATGTGAAAATCATTATTTCCCGAGTTTTGTAACTTATATGACATTTTATCGATTATGCTTTAGGTTTCTTACAAAACGGGTTTTCTTTATGAATTTGAATTGAATCAAATCATTCTCTGCTGTTTTTTTACGATTCAGGATAGATCCAATATATTTTATGAAATTAGAATCTCATTTCAAAATCTAATACAGAAAATTGTTTTTAACATTTGTGGGCGTCTATTTTACCTTAGAGTAAGCCAGAATAACCTAAAATATAGATTTTTGGCTTACATTATTTAATGTATCTCTTTCCTATACACTGCTCCATTGAAATTTAGAAAATTTATTTATTTATTTATTATGTTGGTTCTGTGATTTCAAAGATTCTTTAAAAAAACTGTATTGCTCTTTTTTTGTTATGTATCACGAATGTATTACAGATTAACTTCTTTCTTCTTTTATTCATTTCTTTTATTACAATGGCTCTTTTTACTATGATAGTTGGGCATACATTGTCTTTTCAATGAAGCCATTGATATGATACTTCCTAAGTAATCTGTTTTAGATAACTTGTTACATAAGACTGTAAAATATTATATAGACAGCTATTTATTTTGGTCATATAATTTCGAGCCATCAGCTCCATCTTTCTCAAGTTTTGAAGAGTAGTATGATTAGATGAAAGAATTGATAATAATGTGATTTATTTTGTATAAAACTTTTAATTTTTTATTGAGTCCGATTTTTTGAATGTTATTTATGTTCAATTTGAAGTATTTCAGATGAATTTTTGAAATGAAATAATTATATACACAAAAAAATTTTTTGTCGCTAGCAGTCCTTCAAAATGTATTACAATAAAGAATTTTAACAAATCGATAGACATGGTTTTTCGCTGCTTCAACCTTTTCGTAAATTTATTTGTTGGATTTATATTTTTGAATCTGGAAATTTGTTAAGTATTCTTTTCATATATTGAGCAATTAATAGCCATTATATTTGATCACTGGTCAACTTTTCCGAATTATTATTAACCTTTGCTGTGATCAATATCTGATGTTTTCATATCAAATCATCTTTATTTGTGTCGATATAAAAATGCATCTTCACTCGTCCGGTACAAAATATAGGATAATTACGTCACTATCAAGTTTGAGTTGAAAATTAGTAATAAAAGGAACATTGGGAGACATACAGTTAAAAGTTTAGTTAAAAAAGTTCACTAAAATTACAATTATTAAAATTAGCTGCATCAATAAAGATTTTTTTGATTTTATTTTTAAAGTGGTTCAGTGGAAGAGACCTCCAGCTTAAAGGTTACTTGTTATACAACTTAAATCCTAGAAAATTTGGACATTCTGTGATCTCCCCAGTCCTTTATACATATATATCATGCTTATACGTAGTGTCATATGAGTGGTAATCACAATTTAGCTGCCATTTATCCCTATTCGATTGAGCGTACATGAGACATTCTAAAATAGATAAGCCAGGTAGAGTTAAAATGTTTTTAAAAACGTTTGCTAAACCCGTATTTCTATCGAGTCATGTTTGCACTACTTGTTTTGAACTTATTCTTGATTCGTATAAGGAGAAAAACCAGTTATACTGGTTCACTTAATTTCAAATGATAATAATAATTATATAATTTCTTTTAGAATTTTCAATATATATATTATATATATATATATATATATATATATATATATATATATATATATATATATATATATATATATATATAATGTTCAGAAAGATTTCCGCGGTCAGAAGTATTTGAAAAACTTGGTTCTCGGAATGAACCGCGTAAAAGATTTTTGGAAGTTGACTCTGAAGAGTAGGCAGGTTGAGACTTCAGAGTTGACAGGAAGCAGTAAGGTTGGTGGAGTAGGCAGGTTGTGACCACGCAATCGTTTTGTTTCCGATTCCTCCTTATTCGATTCGTGGAGTAGGCAGATTGAGGCCACGTATCTGAATTATTTTCCTTCCAATTTTCCTGAAGATGGCTTCGCAAAAGGAGCCGAAACGTCGAGATTTTTCAAATCTTTTACGCGGTTCATTCCGAGAACCAAGTTTTTCAAAATATATATATATATATATATATATATATATATATATATATATATATATATAATAATATATATATATATATATATATATATATATATATATATATATATATATATATATAATAGATATATAGATATATATATATATATATAGATATATAGATATACTATATATATATATATCATATATATATATATATATATATATATATATATATATATAATATATATATACTATATAATAAATATATATATATATATATATATATATATATATATATATATAGATATATATATATATATATATATATATATAGATATATATATATATATATATATATATATATATATATATATATATATATATATATATATATATATATATATATATATATATATATATATATATATATATATATATATATATATATATATATATATATATATATATATATATATATATATATATATATATATATATATATATATATATATATATATATATATATATATATATATATATATATATATATATATATATATATATATATATATATATATATATATATATATATATATATATATATATATATATATATATATATATATATATATATATATATATATATATATATATATATATATCTATATGTATATATATATAAAATATAAAAAATATTATATATATATATATATATATATATATATATATATATATATATATATATATATATATATATATATATATATATATATATATATATATATATATATATATATATATATATATATATATATATATATATATATATATATATATATATATATATATATATATATATATATATATTGCTTAGTTGAATTACGAATCGTTGAATTTTTACCCCGAGGCGAAGCTAAAGGGGTTATAGTCTCACGACAAAAAGTTGGTAACTGGCCCGATTTTAAAAATTCCAACGGATATCGATAAAACACATATGATTTCATTAGGGAATTTGAATTACCACTTTTTCCCAACGAAGAATAAAAAAATATAGCGTTTTTACCCCGAGGTGAAGCTAAATTCTCACTACAAAAAGTTGGGATCTGGTCCGATTTTAAAAATTCCAACGGATATCGATAAAATACATATGATTTCATCAGAGAAGTTTTGTTCCCAATTTTTTCCCAACGAAGAATAAAAAATTATAGCGTTTTTTAGATAGGCATTACGACATGCGCATGCGCCAAGGTCGATATGTACGAAGTCCTACAAAACATGCGTCGAAGTGCTCTGTGTGCCAAGCTGATTCTGCGTCTGTGTCTGCTTCCCATCCATAGAGATATCTAATCAATTTAATTCATAATTTGCAGCAAAATGAGCCGGGAAAGGATATTCAAATTCGACAGTCAAACAATGAATTTTTTTGCTAAATTTTCACGGATTTTATTCGTAATATCGACTTATTAATACATTTATTGCAATTTTTTTTCATTTCATTCGTAAAATCGACTTTCATTGTTATTTAATTTATATAATAGGTACATTCAAAAAATATTGACGACATGCACATGCGCCGAGGGGTTTTATCATTCCTAGTGCTACGCAGTAGGGTGTCCTTCATTTTTATTAATTTATATTTAAGGGTATTCGATTCCGTCTTGGTGATTATTGTTTAATAAGAGATAATCCTCAACAATAACCTCAACGTTCGGTAAGAACAATTTCGTGTGGAGGTTAAACACCTTATTTTAATATATCATTTTAATTTTGTAGAAGCCCTGATGAAGCAATAAAATATTTGCGAAAGCTTGGGAAAGACATAAGATTATCTCTTATTAAACAATAATCACCAACACGGAATCGAATACCCTTAAATATAAATTTATATATATATATATATATATATATATATATATATATATATATATATATATATATATATATATATATATATATATATATATATATATATATATATATATATATATATATATTACGCAGATTATATATTTGAATTATTCTTGCCTGTGTTGTATTGTTAATTATTTGTCTTATTTAACAATAACAGCCCATTGGAGTTTGAAAACCTACTTTATTAAACATTTTTCAACATGAGCACGATTTAGAAGCCTAACAAAAAAAATCGCAGGTTTGGGAACAATTTCAGTTTAGTGTTCATCAACAAAAACAGAATTTTCAAGATGTTATTTAAGTATTGTATATACGTTAAGCGCAGCTCTTACATGATGTAGTTCTTCCTTTGTTCAAAGTGTGATTTTGTAAACTTCGTTTTTTATCTTACCCCACAGATAAAAATCTACTAAAAAGGCTATCAACGAATAAACTATAATTTCTGCAATCAATAACCTCATTGGTACAGTGCGCGGGTGCTCCGTCAAGGTTTCTATATGAATTGGTTGGGGGTTGATCCCCCGGGGAGGAAATAAATATTGTTTACACATTAAGGGGCGCATTTTTTTTGAAGCTGGAAAAAAATCATATTATAATGAATATATTTTTTAAACTGGATACGTTTTGAAAACCTGCTTTTCTAATGCAGCTCGCTGCGATTCGCGAAACCCACGAAGTGGGCGACATCTAGGTTACATAATTCGAACTTCAAACTGTGGGAAAACAAACTATTGTCCATAAGATAACATGATTGTCTAAATTGGTTCAATTTGCATTTTTTACATTTTTAATTAGTTTAGTGAACGCTAGAAGATAGATCAAACTTATAATGACGAGCAAATCAAAAAACTACTGCTCAGTGCCTCAGTGCAATAATTATATTTCATATAGTGTGTCCATGCATTTTTTTCCAAAAGATCCAAAGCTAGCCAAACAATGGAAAGAAGTTTTGAAAATTGGCAAGCCAGTTACAAAATACATGTGTGTTTGCAGTGAACACTTCACTAATGACGATTTTACACCAGGTATATGGATAAAGTATGGATAAATGTAAAAACTAACCTTACGTATGTTAGAGGCACTAGAGGAAAAAAAACTGAAAAGACTCAGACAAGATGTTATTCCATCTCAAAAAATACCCAAATTGAAATTCCAAACTGTTCCTAAGATAAGGCGATCCAGAAGAACATGGTAATTCAATCACAGGCATGCATCTTATAACTATTTTATAAACATCATTGAATTTTTAAGCTTACGAGCTGAATGTGAATGTGATGAAAATGATGGTAGAAAGTATTGGAGAGGATGTTATTGAAAGTGAGTTTGCTTCTGTGAATATTCCAGGCAATCCAGTGATGGATCATGATTATCATCTTCCAGTACCACAGGAAAGGTTTTGAAGAGGAATGTTATGGAAAACGAGTTTTGCTTCAGTGGATATTCCAGACAATTCTTCAATGTTGGATCACGATTATCATCTTTCCTGTATTACAGCCAGTACTAGAAATCAAGAAATCTTATAGCTACAAAGAACCAATTGTCAATACACTAGATGCTGTGATTGATGAAGGGATACAAACAGCTTTTCCTATATTTCATTTAGGAGATGGATTAGATTCGGACTATAAAATGAAGGTGTTTCACGGGCGTTTGATTTAAATACTATAAAAGACTCTTGTAGCCTGTAGTAAAAATATTCTGGATATCAATTCACAAGAAATTCCATATAATCTTCGAATGAGGATAATACTTGTTCTTATTAAGATAAAAAGCAACCAATCTTTTCGATGTTTGGCAATTTTATTTAATTTAACTGTGTCAACATGTACTAGATATTTCTATTCAACTTTATCCCTGCTAGCAACGGTTTTTAAAACCAGTAATAAAATGGCCTAGTAAAGAGGAAGTGTTAGCAAATATGCCAGTTTGTTTTAGAAAATTTCTAAATACTAGAGTTGTGTTAGATTTGTACAGAAGTGCCAGTACAAAAGAGCAAATGCCTGAGAACCAGGATCAAAAAGTTATTCCCATATAAAGGTTACTGTGACTCTGAAATTCTTGATAGGAAGTCACCCCATCAGGCATGATATCATATGTCAGTCCTGCTTTATGGAGGAGAGCAAGTGACAAAGGAATCTTCAATAATGAGAATTTTATTTCCAAATTGGATCCTCATGATGATGGAGTTATGGTAGATAAGGGTTTCATGATTGAGAAAGAATGTGAAGATCATTATTTGAAAACTCATTCGTCCCCCGTATCTGGGAAGAAGAAACAACTATCAAGGAGCAAGCAGATCTTACTGCCGAAATCGCTAGAGCTCGAATTTCATGTGGAAAGGGCCATTCAGAGACTCAAAACTATGGAAAATAGTTTCTTCTAAAATTGAATGGTACTTGATTCCACATATGGATGATGTTATGATTGTGACAGCAGCTTTAGTTAACTTGTCTCCTCCCATTCTGGTCCAGTGACCGATTTTAATATTTATTTACAGGTCCTTTGTATTACATGATACCAATTCAAATAATATACTTATATTTCTTAAATGTTCCCACAAATTCAATGAACTACTTGAGGTATTAAACAAATTATCCAATTTGGAAAAAGTTTTAAAACAACACTAAAAGAATTTGTAAGTAAATAAATACAGATAAGGAAAATGATTAGGTACTGTAATAAACATAGTAACTAAACAATTATATACTGTAATACTGTTGTGATGTAGTAATTGTATAATTATTTATCTGTATGTTATTTTGAAATTGTTATTTTACTATTTTTTGTAGAAAATATTTTATTGTGCTTGTGTTATTTTACTTATTTATGTATATTGTATATTAGGCTTCCTATTTCAAATAAAAGATGTAATGTAAAACCAATGATGAAATTTCAAAACAAATTAAATAAACCAAGCTGTTATATGAAGACACAACTTTGTGACTTACTGTTCAATTTTCAATAACTTTCATACCTTGAAAATAAACCAATAGAATTACTAACAAAATTCTTTTATTGACAAAAAATATTTTTTGTTAATGTTTTCTTTATTGAACTAAACAATGGTTACATTGTCATGTAGTTCATCCTATAAACTAAGTTAAAGTTTTAATTATAATAAACCTTATTATCTAATATCTAAATATTACATGTTTTATAATAAGATATTTAAGTTAATTAAGAATAAATATCAAATAGTGTTTTTTAAATTTCTTGTTTAAAGTTTTTACACTTAAGATTTTTTTAAACCTATCTGGTAGGATATTATATATTGATGTACCTTTATGAAAAATTGAGTTTAATCCAAATCTGTTATTTGAATGGATAAGGTTAACGTTATTGTGATTACGAGTTCATATGACTATGTATTCGATTTCTTTTTTCAAATATTGTTGAAGTATGATTTGTTTTGTTGAGAGAATGAATGATAAATTGTGCATATTTGTATTCTATACATGTTTTCTAGTGATTTAATATTATACCTTTTATATAATAAATCTGTCGAGAATCTAACTGTCAATGAGTATAAATTTTTATAGCTCGACTTTGCAGTGTAAGTGGCTTAATAAGCATCAATTGCATAGGCTCGAATATTTGCCATAAAATCATGAAACAAATACAACCTTTGTACCCTTGTTGAAGCTGCATTACTGCAAAAAACTGAAATTGTGGATGATGGTTGCTTGTAAAATAAAGATAAAAGCACCAATTACTCAAACAATCATTTTCACGATGAGATTCATTACACTTCAATAACATTTCCAAATTTGTTTTATCCACTTCTGTGCTCGATTTATACTCCTTACGAAGTTTTTTTTCTGGAAGTTCCAATAGTCCACAGCTCTTTCTGCAGAATAAAGCATGTCAACTTTCCTTTTTTCTTTGCCCCACACTTGCTTCACATCCGTACAATTTAGAGCGTCTAGTTCATGACTACTACAAAAAAAAACAGGCATTATTCACCATAGTTCCACACATTTACTATTGATACTCACCAATTGACATATAAGAGAACAAGCTTACAAACATGTTTACAAATGCCCAGATTGTCCTGCTTTGCATGAACAAATGCAAATCCACTGTTCATCAGGAGTGCCTATGGAACCCAACTTCAATATCACTTCATGTGGGGAAGATTTCAAGACCGAAGTTAGTAGGAAAAGTGAAAAAATGTGTCTCTTTATGAAATCTTCTGCCTCACACAAAATAACAATATTAGCCTGGAAAACTGCCTCTCCTTCCACTACTGGTCGGCTTTTTCCATCTAAGTAGAGCAAAATATCTGCCAAAAGAATTTCTACAACAGGCATTACTAACGATTTCAATAGAATATAAACAAATATCCAGAAATTTAACAATTTACGAGTACACAAGCTTATGGCATTAGGTTTGTTTTCCCGTAGTTTTGACATACGGCGATGACAATCTAGCGTCACAGAGCGCCACCTAGTGACATTGATTCTCGCGAATAGAGTTTTTTTTCTTTCTTAAGGCCCACTTAACACGCCAAAATGATATAAGTAGATTTAATCCAGTTTATTAAATATATATTATATATGTAATATTGTATACTAGGCATATTTACATACTGAGATGTTGTATTGTTATATTAGGTATATATGTGTAATGTGTATTGACTTATTCCATAATGTAATGGCATTCTTACGGGATAAAATTCTTTATTATTATTATTTAGGCTAGACATAATCAATTATTCAAAATGCCAAAATTGGTTAGTAGATTTTGATGGCATCACCATAGTTCAACTGGTAAATAAAAATAAACCCATCATTTTGGCAGAAATTTGACAAAAATGACCGACGAACTAAAACAATATTATATTCTATATGATATGAATTTAGTACGATATAGGGGTCATAATGTGAAAAATAATGCATGGGAAGAAATTTCCGCCTTTATTCACGTTTCAACGTATTTGTTAATATTTACAATTAGCTGGTTAATTCATGGTGTCTAGGTGACTGAAAAACAAAGATTAGGGGGGGATTGAAGAAGATAGCATTTCACCGAATAAATATGTAACCTAATTCTCTTTCATTTCTCTTTTCAACGTGAATGCAAAGTGCGTACTTTCATCGTTGATACCACGTGTAGCTTGTTGTGTTTCTATCCAGTAATAGAGTTTTTTAAGTGAATACAATTTGCGAATTATCAATAAGGTGAATTATTTGTTCTGAGACAACTATTATTGATTTAGAATCGACATGGATGTAAGTTTGAGTAATAAGAGCAAAAAAAGGAAGTCTCTTTCAAAGGCTAACAGCACACCTTCAAAGATTTTAAAATCTGATTCTGAGGAAAATGCCTTGATTACGAGTCCCAAGAATGATGTAGGCAACCAGGAAAAAGGATTAAAAAGAAAAAGTTTGAAACTGGGTAGCACACCTAAGGCAGAAAATAAACAGAATCAATCTCCCAAGAAGAATGGAGGAAGCTCCGAAATATTACAGAAATTTCCAGGAACAGATTCTCTGAATGCTGAACCGCAGAATCAAAAAGCTAAAAGAGATAGATCAATGCCCAAGAAGAAATATCTTCAGATGCAGCTTAATGAAAAAGCAGAAAAAGAGGGTAAAGAGGCAGTAGTTAAGAGCTTGAATGAAAAGATAGATGCTATTTTGTCCCGAACCGAAATAACCAAAACTGCAAAAAGAAGACTACGAGGTTATAGGCAAATGCTTGAAGTATTATTAGGAAAAGCGGTGAGTTTTCTTGAATATCATTAAAATTTATTGCTTGTTTTGTGTTTAAATATATATATATATATATATATATATATATTATATATATATATATATATTTATATATTTATATATATACACATATATTATATATATATATATATATATATTATATATATATATATATATATATATATATATATATATATATATATATATATATATATATATATATATATATATATATATATTATATTATATATATATTTATAAATAATATAATAATAAAAATAATATATATATATATTTATATATAAATATAAATATATATATATATATATATATATATATATATATATATATATATATATATATATATATATATATATATATGTGTATATATATATATATATATATATATATATATATATATATATATATATATATATATATATATATATATATATATATATATATATATATATATATATATATATTATATATATATATATATATATATATAACATATATACGGGTGTCCACGGAAAGAGGCTCGCCCCTATAACTTTTTTGTTTTCGAAGACAATGAAATGAAATTTACAGGATCTGTTTAATGCATAAAACTGCATTTTTTGACAAGTAACTCAACTTCATGCAACTTCCGGTTTCACCGGAAGTGACATAAACTTTCGATTTTTAAATATGACACCTGGTATATTTTCAGTTTTTTTGTCTCTATATGACATTGAGAATACAACCATGTATCATTTACTACTTTTTGTAACCGTTGTTTAAGTTTTTTTCGAAATAAGATTTTATTCTAGAGGGCTATAGATGCGTTCAAATAAATAATTTCGGTCCTGAAATGGCCCTGTTTGCCATCCAGGGACGTAGATTTGTAGGCGAAGCTTTGGACTTATTTTGTTGCAGTTGTGTTGGTCACAGGCTACTCGATGATTTCAAATGTTATTTTAATCTCAATAAGATTCTTCATTTGAAGAAAGTTCTAAGGTTATGGGATTTCGGGTTTTTATCGAAAGTTTTCTTTCAACCTAATACCTAGAGTGTGGTATCAAATTGATCGTAATAAAATTATCTTTTTTTTTAACCCGACGAGCCACCATGTTGCCATTTAAAAAAAAATAGTAATAAAAGTTTTAAAATTAAACTTCACATAGCTGGAACATTTTGATCGAAAACAAAGAAATTGTATTTTAACATACATTTTAGGGCCGAAATAGGTTATTTGAACGCATCCATAGCCCTCTAGAATAAAAATTTGTTTCGAAAAAAAAATAAAAAAAAGGTTACAAAAAGAAACAAATGATACATGGTTGTATTTTAAATGTCATATGGAGACAAAAAAACTGAAAATATACCCGGTGTCCCATTTAAAAATCGAAAGTTTATATCACTTCCGGTGAAACCGGAAGTTGCATGAAGTTGAGTTACTTGTCATAAAATGCAGTTTTATGCATCAAACAGATGCTCTAAACTTCATTTCATTATCTCCGGAAACAAAAAAGTTATAGGGGCGAGCCACCTTCCGCGGACACCCGGTATATAATGTACATGTGATCCTTTTACTGCTAGAAATCTTCTTTGTAAACTTTCGATACACTTCTACCTAATCTTGATTTGATCACTTGTATGTCACACTTGAATGTGGTGTTCAATCAATTGTCTCTCATTTGTTATTTTTTGTCTTGAAATTTCCAGTTTTATTAATTATTACAAGTTGGAATATTTCCAGGTCAGTCTGAGACTAACTTGACATTCTTCTAAACATTTTGAAACTTTCTTTGCCTTATGGCTTGGACAGAGTAGTTTTTAAAGATTAAATCCCCATTGGGAAAGCATGGACTTGGGGGTACATTTCAAATCCTTAACAGCTTTATATACTAGTCTTCTCTCATAGTTCCGTGGACAATATATAGGCAACCAGTCCCTTGACTGCTGATTATAGACTTGACTAGATCATTATAGTCAGTGAGTGCTTGAGTCTTTATTATGCAGTCTTCCTTATATTTTTGTCAACAAGAAACTTCTTTATCAGTTAGTATATGCATTGATGATTCATCAGATAATCAAACCTGAAGGATTAGTTTAATTTGCATATCAAATAACTGAAGCTGCTTGAGAAGTGGATAGCTTTTTTTTCTGTTGTTGCTGTGCAAGTTGTTGAAAATTTTTGACCAGAATGCCCTGATCTGTTTGGTGTTAGGTTAAATCCTGCATGAAGTTTTTTTCATACTGTCAATAAATGTTTGCGAAACGTTTACCTTGATGCAATAGTTCTATTTAAATGATCCGTATTTTTTATTTAGTCTTTATCTCGGTATACTTACGAGAATTGAGGTCTTTGGTCTTTTTCATAGTACAAAGTTATAAAATGCATTAAAATTTGCATAAAGCCCATATGATTATTTATTATAGCTATATTATGAAACCTAATGAAAAGTATAACTTCTAACAGCAAAATGAAACACAATACTCATAAAAATATTGTTTTATAACCTTAAATAACACGTGGTCCCGCTCTTCCTACGGCAATACAGCGGTACCGGTACCAAATGGCATAATGAGGAAGTGTTAACAACACCAAATAAAAAATCTTCTAAAACATAGGCACATCTTTCCAAAATATCATAAATCTTATTTATTTCACATTTTTAATGCTTTCAAAAATGTATGAGATAGTTATGCAGGTATCATTAAAATTTGAATTTATTATATTTAATGTAACACTTCATAAAAAATAAAGTTTGAAGTTTTGCAATCGTTATTTATTCTATTTATTCGAAATTCCACAGGTTGATTCAACCACAAAACAAACTGGCCAAGACAGTACCCAATCAAAACAGAAGAAGGTTAAACAATCTCAACAAAACCAATCTACTGAGAAGGCTAAAAATAAAAATATTAAGGTGCAGTCTGAACAGAAAAAGGCTGAAGAATCAGAATCTGATGAAGAAATGAGTGATTCTGATAATGTTCAGAAGAATAAAAAAGGTGACAAAAAACAAAAGAAACAAGCTAAGAAAATTATTGCTGTTGAAAAAAAAGTATTAGAAGAATCCACGGAAAGTGATGATGAAGAAAAAGAATCTGACGAACAAGATCAAAGTGACTCTGCAGAAGCCATTGACGAAGAAGAAGAGAGTGACAATGAAGAAGATGGAAGTGACAATGAAGAAGATGGAAGTGACAATGAAGAAGATGGAAGTGAAAATGAAGAAGATGGAAGTGAAAATGAAGAAGAATCGAGTGATGAAGTTGAGACAAATAAGCAGGCAGTTAAAGCGAAAAGTATCAAGAAACCTCAATCGGTGCAATCTGAAAATGATGGTGAAAAAAAATCGAGATATATTCTATTCATTGGAAATTTAGCTTATGATACTACAAAACAAGAACTTGAACAACATTTCGAACGAGTTGGCAAAGTAACTGATGTCAGAATCCCTACTGATAAAGAATCAAATAAGCCTAGAGGTTTTGGCTATGTTGAGTTTGCTGATGAAGCTAGTTATCAGGTAGGTTATTTATTTTATTGCACTCTTTAAATAAAATATTTTAGTGTATAAACAGCCAGACTGATTAGCAATAGTTGTGATTATCACAGGTCTCATTTGTGAATCCTAATCTCATCTAAAAATCAGCTTAAAAACTTTATAGGCTAAATATGGAGAAAAATGATTAATTCCAAATTGCAATGTTCAATATTTCCATTCAAAAATTGAATTACTAAATTATTTATCGATTTGACCCTTCATACTTTTATTTTTACCTAATTAATAATTTTCACTAGTTTTTAGTACTTACATAAAATGGAGTAAAACATTTTAGAACCATCCTAAAAATGTTACCACTTTGGAACCAATACTTAATTGATATTTCAGAAGTTTCTTTTACCGGCAGGAACTAATTCAAGATAAAAACTTTCTTTGTCAATTGTGATTTTTTTGACCTTTATTTCTATTTTTTTCTAATTTAAAATGTTTTTTGTAATAAGCTGTTTTCCTTTTAGTATTTAGTACATATAAATGAGTGAAATTTTATTCACAGAAAGCACTTGATATGAATGGCTCCCAACTCAAGAATAGGAAGATTAAAGTAGAATACACACAAGGAGGAAATAAGAAAAGCGAAAACCAAAAGGGGGAAATGAAAGCAAAGAATTTTAAATTGCATGCCATGCGAAGCCAAGGACAATTTGGAGGTGGTAATAGAGGAGGGGCAAACAGACGAGGAGGAGGTGGTTTCAGGGGAAGAGGTAGAGGAGGTGGCGGCGGTGGTGGTGGTGGCTTCCGTGGAAGGGGAAGAGGTAGAGGCAGGGATTAAATCATTGTAATCCAGCAAATATTTTATATCAGAAAAATTTTGACTTCGAATTACACAGGTTAAATGTGTAAAATATGTAACAAATTTCAATTTTTTTGTTCCAGTAATTTTACTTGTTGTTTATATTTTCTCCAATGCGTTAAATTTTTTATAGAATATTAGAGATATTTGATTAAGACCTGAAAGTAATGCACTATTAAAAGTGAATGAATAATTTTTTATTGATTTTATCTTGTAACCTACCTCCCTTTTTAAGATATTTATGCCCGAGCTAGCAGGGAGATTGGTTAAACATATATTGGTTCTAGGTTATTCTCAGTAATAATAACAAAATAAAATGTAGGTATTTACTGTTTTCTTTTACATAAGACTTATCTTTTTGTTTTTTTCTTATTTAATTTTCCATCGACGTTCTATTTTCTAAGTGGGTTCCTAGATTCTTGGTGGTCCTAGTATAGGTTGTATCGTAGCTTCAGTAGAATATGGTTCGTCAAGGTGGTTTTGAGTTCCAATTGAAAAGCTTTCTAGCTCCAACCAAGTTTATCTTTTGATCTCCAACCAAGGTAAATTTTAAACTCCAGACAACGTGGTTTCTAGCTCCAGCCAAGGTGGCTAAAATAATTCGGGACAAATCAGCATACAATCTCAAACTTAATATTTTCCAAGAATATCTGTAGGGTATCGATGGCCAATTCAAATTAACATTTAAATTTATCTCAAGCAAAGATCCTAAGAAAGACAGTATATGTTCCAACATTAAACTGAACATAAGATATGACCACGTGAAATTTGCCATCGTTAGCCTACAAAAATCTTGTGTCAAATTGAGAGAATGAAATAAGCAAATAAAGTACAATTATTTTAAATTAAGAAATACAAGATGATTATTTCAATATTGAAAGATAAATAATTTAATATAGATAAATGAAATGGTGGAAAAATGAAATAAGGAATCAATTCAGATTTTCAAGATAATGCATTAATACGAAATAATTATATTTCTTCTCATAACTTACCGTCTATCAGATGCCACAGATACTTAATAATTTTAATATAGGTACTGAATATTCGTTCAGTAGTTATTTAATATAATTTTACTCTAACTTAACGATTCAACAGACACTTGTCGAAAGAGAGCGATGTTATACGTGCTACGTGCAAAATAAGACGCTATCTAGATACTCTCGTTCCACGCAACTCATTAATCGTAGAGTAAACAAAAGTGAAGCGTGGAATCACGGTACCTCGATGAAGGATTCAGTGGCGGCGGTTAATCGGGGAATTGACACGTTACAATCTCCTATCCATCTGGTAAATTATAAGACCTGTAGTGGAAAAATAAATATAATTCACAAATTAAATGTTTATTGAAAACCAAACATTTCTACTTGTCAAAAAAAAATCCACAATTCATCTTTTTCATAGTCTAATGTTAATAGGATTCAAGTAATACACAAAAAATATCAAACCACAAAAACAAAAAAGCCTCTCAGTTTAGGAAACAATATTACTCATAGCCATAATGCAGCTACAATCAAGATCGATTAACTCTTAAAATACATATCTAAAGATAAGTATCAAATATAATGCAGTAGAAACTTAATTTGAAAAAATTCTATTTGCAGCTGATGCTACATTCCTGATTTTTATCCCATATGAAATAAAAAAACTTCTGTCACAAACAATATATCTCACAACGAGATATCTATTGATAATTATTAAAAAATTAATCGGATTACTTGATTTTGTTTCAAATTTTAAATAGATCCACACATAGTAAGGCTACGCTCCTTCTTTAAAAATGTCCTTGAGGTCTTGCTCGTACATAGCAATAACAGTCATGATGCCGAAGCCTATCATCAAGCCACTGAGATGGAGACAACACTGTGTCAGATTGCTTTCATCTTCATGTGAAGAGCTCAATTCCGGTATCATATCAACAAGAGCTATATAAATAAACATGCCTGCAGCGGCAGCAAAGACCCAGGAACTGGCGTATTCAGTGTTACCTAAAAAAAAGTCAACTGTTAGTCTTGAAAATAAATTAAAGTTTGGAACACTTAATTCAAATAAAGGCCAATATTTATTTCTGTTACAAAAGTGAAACGGTTAAAACATTTCACCATACATATTGGAAACAAAAAACAGCGAACGGAGATTATGTTTTTGCAGAAAAACAAAAATTTTGATCAAGACTTAATGTTGGAAAACTACTTCAAGGCCAAACTTAATACATCAGAAGAAGCTAAAGTAGAATAGGAATTCAAATCATTAGATGATGTAATTAGTGAACATACAATACTAGGACTTCAATGAAAAGGCGAATAAAGTGGAGTGGGGTTAGTCGGGATCTGGGGTATTTTTTTTATAATTTGGAAAAAACACTGAATTTGGGAACTCAACTCGGAGAAAAATATTCCTTCAGATCTTAATTCAGTTACGACATATTGCTTTCGATTTCCTAAGCCAGTGATTCTCAACCTGTGGTCCGCGAACGGTTTTCATGTGGTCCGCGGTTCGCGAAGTGAACAGTCATAAAATAAACAATTAAAATCTTGGCTCTTGAGACGTAAATTAATGCGTCTGCCTATTTTTTTTCATTCTACTTATCTCTGTGAGGCAGCATTCTCAACATTATGTGTCATCAAGAATAAACAGAAATAGGTTGCTAAATTTTAATGCTCCTATGAGACTGGCGTTTACTTCTTTCGAACCAAATATTGAGAAACTTTCAAGTGAGAAGCAAGACCAAGGGAGTCATTAACGTCTTAATTTGGCGCTATCTATGACTTTTTATTTTGTTTGTTATATTTCTTTTGTCTTTCACTATGTATTTTCTTTTTTTATTTTGTAAATAATAAATTCATTAGTAAAACTTCAGTGTTCATCTCATTTTACCTATTATTGGGAAATATTAATAATAATATCTAAGTGGTCCGCCAAGAATTCTGAAAGGTACAAGTGGTCCTCAGTGGTGAAAAGGTTGAGAACCACTGTCCTAAGCCATTATGAAACAAGTACATGGTCATTCTAGAAGTAGCTAAATTTTATGAAAAATTGAAGTTACCCAATGGAAATTAAAAATATTGTCTTGACCATAATAGATCACCTGGGACCAAATTGTCAAGTTTGTTCTTCTTTGTATTACTCATGCTACTTCTTGTAATTTTTTTATTTTTTTTCCCAATCTTTTTGTCACTTTTATTCCCATAGTTTCCACTATTTCTTCGGGGGAAGTCACCTGTTGAGAGAACAAATCTTGTTCCGATGCACGAAAATCAAAATCTACATTCCGTATCATTTGAAGATTTGTTGCTTCACTCTATAAAACAAAAAAATCGCGGAAAAAACCAAAAAAAAGAGTGGCTCCAGGGGCTGAAGTGATCACCACGAAAGATGTTTTGGAAAGAATATCTGTTAAGAACAACAAACCTTCGGAAAAATCAAAGAGACCGAAAAAGAAAACCAAAGTGAGCATTGCAACAGAAAAAGACGCAGAATCTTGTGAAGAAAGTGATGTTATCAGTGAATTTATATCCGATAAGGACGAAGAAACCTTAGAAGATCTGCGAAGGAGATATGAAAATGGAGAAATAGGGAGACAACAAGAAGAAAATCTATTGAACATTCATCACACTTTGTTGGACAAGTTCTAGAAGTGAAAGCAGAAGAATTGAAAATGAAATTCACGAAGAAGAAAGAAGATACTTCGAAACCAATATTTTATTGGCCAAAAATAGATGATGAATCTTTGATCACAGAAGATGCCATTTTGAGAGTACTGCCTGAGCCAGATCTTGGGAGAAGAGGAGAATTATTATTTCCTATTCAATTCAATTCGTTCAATATGAAATATTTTTACTTTTTCAACATGAAAAATCAGTTGTAGAAGACCCTCATATTATTTTAGTTCGTTCAAGCCCTAAATTTTTACAGTTTATCTATTAATGAAATTCCAAACTATATCATTTCTGATCAAAATAACCTCTCCCTAAAAAAGTTCATAACTTTGGTAATTTTGCCGATATTTCGAATCTAAAAAAAACAAATTGAAGCATGAAATATGTAGATTGACTCACTTGCCCCATTCAATAATATCACTATCCATATGAAAAGTATAAGCAACGAACCCACTTGCCTCAGATACTGGGGCAAGCGGGTCCTACAGACAGGTTTCTATATAACAATAAAATTTTCGAAAACTTTTTTAGACGAAATAAATTAATGGGATGTTGTGTTCATAACACAGCATTTCCAGTTCAAAGCGCACTTCTGTACATCAAGTTTTCTTAAAGTTATGTGGTTCCAAAGTCAACCTATTGAAATTTTAGTCCCCACTTCACCTTATATTCATATAAAATATAAAAGCAAAATCCCAACAGAATATCGAATGATGATGGGTAATAATAATAATAATATCTATTTTATCCCTTTGCGAATCATAATTAACAATGTGAGATGTAACAAGCTCCCTTCCATTAATATTGTTTTAAACAATAGAATATCTTACCAAGACAGATTCCAACAACATTTCCAAAAATGCTCAAAACACTAGACAACAGGTTGTAAAATAGGGCCTGCTTGATAGTCATGCCGGCTTTGAGTAGCATAGCAAAATCACCCAGTTCATGTGGCAATTCATGACAAAACACTGCTACAGCAGTGGAAAACCCACCAGCTAAACTTCCAGAAAATGCTGCTCCGATAGCCATACCTAGAAAAATAAAATTTGAGTACGTTATTTACAAATAATTTTATAGTACAATTGAATCTATAATTTAAAGCTATTATTTCGATGGTGGAAATTTCTTTCGCCAAATTTGACACCACAAATTGGTTTTCTGTATATATCAAAACTCATAGTATTATTATCAACAAAAATATTAAAATCTAAAATCCGTTCATCCATTAATTCTAGTTTGAATTTTATATCTGGGTGAATGATATTAATATCATTTAAAAACTGATGCCGTTGTTCAGCGGTGCCCTTAAAACAGGCAATTATATTATCAAAATATCTATGCCAAAAACATATAATTATGTATAGTTCTAGTGGATTGGAATAGACCTTTCCAGAATTACCTGTGCAGCTGAAAATTGCGCGCGTCGCTTGTGGCGAAAGAATGAATCTTATTAGTCGTCAAAATTCCCGGCCTTGAATCATTGACAATTGACATTTTTTTCTGCAG
The DNA here is from genome assembly GCA_030704885.1 of Cynegetis impunctata. NCBI lineage: Eukaryota > Metazoa > Arthropoda > Insecta > Coleoptera > Coccinellidae > Cynegetis > Cynegetis impunctata. The sequence continues at coordinate 523,274 of JARQZK010005062.1, forward strand.
TCGACTGTCGACGGCATGCTGGATGCTATTCGTTTTTAGAGTTTTTGAAAATAAAAGTTTTAGTATGCCTCAACGATGTTGTGTATGTTACCGAGTGCCGGTCACGGTACGATAAAAGCAGTAGAAACTCATTTCATTGCTTCCCTAAACAAGGAACCATAATGCGGGAAAAATGGTTACAGGCGATTGGGCTTGAAACTCTGAACTAGGGCGCAAAACCACGGGTAAATAAAAGTGCCTACATCCATCCATCCATTCTACCTTCTTTGTTATAGGTTTGTTCGCGCCACTTCACAAATGACGATTTCATAATAGGGGGCAATATTAGAAAATTGAAGAAATGTGCTATCCCGAATGCTTTTAGATTAGAGCATTACTGCAGCGACTCGCAAGATTTGCCCACTGCATCTACCACGGTAATATTAGATCTGTGCTTTGGTTAATATAGTTGCAAATAATTTCGTTTTAGGCTGCCATGGACACATACGAGCAAATGGAACATGTTCCACATCATGAAGCAGTTGAAACTATCTAGAAACACCAAACTTTCAAGATTCACGGTATTTATTTGATATTATTGCTGGAATGTTTAAATAATTGTGTATTATTGTCGTAGGATCCTTTGAAAGAAGTGTCGATGTCGTGGTCAAACCGAAGCAGGAATAGAAGCGAACACAATACTAATGTGAATGCTTTTACTCCTGCATGCAGCAATTTATCAAAAGAGCAAAGACATGCTGGAGATCAGTTGAATACTTTCACTTCTACACTGAAAAAGGTAGCTATACGTTGTATGCAACAACCTTGCCCTGTTGTTACATTTTGCAGTGTCTCACCTATTTTCACAAACACAAGGAAAAATTTCTCCAACACACATCTTTCCATGAACATCATACAAGGAAACGTGATAACTATACCCTTCCCAAATTTTCCTTGGAAAAAACTTTTTTTAATTATATTGCCATTAAATTATATAATAAGCTACCTTTCAACTATAAGAATCTGAACTATGCAAAGTTCAAGAGAACACTAAAGAAAATTTTATTGGAAAGCTGTTTCTACAGCACATATATATGTTTTATATATGTCAAATTACATGTGATTTCTATGTGTATTTAAATATGCTTGTGATTTTTATTTTTATGTGTATTCAAATATGCTTGTTTGTGTATCTATGATAATACATTTTTTTGTGCTAAAATGTTATTTTCTTCTTCAGGTATTCACAAATAAAAGCAGCCAACCATTCTCCAATTAACATGACTTGGATATCGAAAGAGAAAGCCAAAGACGAATTGACAATATCAACATCAAGTCGCAGCCCTCTCTCGCAAAAGTCAACCTCACACAAAAATATTAGAATTGTAACGAGTAGTGACAACATGAAATCGGACACCTGCAAAAGCTCCTGTTCGAAAACCATAGATTTATTAAGGAACGAAATTTCATATCTCAATGAAGAAAACATACAAACATACAAAATATTGTGTTCACCAATACCTATTGCTAGTTTAGGTACAATAGAACAAATTTACACAGTGTGTGTGTGTCCTGTTGTGCAATTTCAGGTATGGTTTAATACAAGAAAATAAGAATGACAATGATAATAATGTACCTACTGACGTCGTTGTTCTGTAAATGAAAACATTCAAATATTGTTGATTTAAACTGTTATATATCATTCACTCATCTAATGAGTTTTCAGTTCAAACAACATAAACACCATTTTTTGCTTTACTCAGATCAATACTGGAATATGCATCTGTAAATATTGCTTGAATGTCATTTTTCTGAAGGAAATCTATTTTCTACTGTTAAGAAAATCTATAAGTGTAAAAGGGCAAACTATTAGTCTACCCCGATAAATTACTGTGTTCACCAAATTATATTTTCTTCATGTAGAAAATATTTTCAATTTGTCAGTAACTTGTCCTATTCTGAATTTGCATACCAGAGAAGGCAAATGGGATAGTGTTTTTTCTGACATTTATCTGTTACTATCTTCTCACATTTTAATGGTGGTTTCATTTTGGTATTATTTTAATATGTAACATCTATTGTTATGTTAATTTGTAAAGTTGGGCTTACTCATAGATAATAAATAAATTGTGCTTTATTACACTGAGTTAATTTATTTAAACTTCTGTGTTGTATAAAAAAAAGGAAAAAACGTTGCTTACATACAGCTATTTGTAACGTCAGAAATTTCAAAACTATTGGATTATCTCACAGCAAATTCATGTAAGATTGATTATTTACACTAAGTTGATCACAAATGCTGTAGATAATAAATACTAGATCGGCTATTTATACTGATTTTTGAAAGGCGTTCGATAGTATAAATCAAATCATCTTATTGCCAAACAGAGCATTTGATTTTGGAGAACCAATCGTGAAATGGATCATCAGCTACTTAACTTACTGATAACAATATGTGACATATAGCAGTTATTAAAATACTTTTTAAAAGGTTTTCTGAACTTTTTCTTGTACTTTCAGAAAATCTCTGATTCAGTGGATTATCAGTATAAAATTAAAAACCAAAATTTACAATCAATATAAGAAATACACATCGTGGATATAACTTTCGGCAAAGAATTTGTAGCCACGACTACTTTGTCTACAAGTCCATGATTTTGAAATAAAAAACTTCTCCGCACTGCCAAAACTGAATGCTTGGAAACGTGAAATGTCTTTACTCCACTCACCATAATCCATAGTACACATGTTGCTTGATAATGCTTGTTGCACGATAACATTCAAATATTCAAACATTCAATAAGTAAAATCATAACAAAGGTTAAAGTCATTAATGTAAATGTCATTTTAATGACAGCATCAGTTGTCACCATATTTACGACATACCAGGATGGCCAACCTCATTGAGCAAAATGCAACTATCGTGCTCTCTCTTTCCATTTCTCTCTCGCACTAACGTTTGCGCATCTTTTAAAGCGGGCCACAGGTGACGCATGAAATATACCTGTTTCTCTCTCATACTAGCTCAGTTCAGATCTTTCATCTCTCTTCTACGTATTCTGGAAAGGTCCATTTTAATTTTTCTGTATGTAACATGAAAATATCAGCAAGAAGCGAACCCATAGCATTTTTTTTAAAAGCAGGCATAGTGGATTATCAACCTAGGGAAAGAATCTAAAGAATGCTCAAAATGGCATGAGTATTGACACCCGAGGCAAAGCCGAGAAATTCTGTTGGACTATATTATATGAGGATGTTATATGACGAGTTTCAACCGCTAGAGGCAGCACCCATGCGTATATCTACAGCAGTTTCGCAGATATAGATATACATATTGGGTTATAGGGTTATCGTGAACTAATCAGGATGATGATAGCCTTCACTTTCAGGCTTCACAAAGACTTTTAATTTTATAGAAATATAGGGTGTGTTTTTTTAACAGAACAATCTATCATTCTCTCATATAAATCAAATGGAAAACATGAGCGCCCTGATAGAACGATAGCTACCGTTCTATCCATTGCTACCATTATATTAAATGGACAGAGAACAATAGATCGTTCTGTTGATAAAAAAAAACGAATCCTTAAATAATAATTACTTTGTTTGTTTTGAAATAGTGAAATTGTTTTCTTAAAAAAAGGTGCTTTTAAATTTTTACGGGAGGTACCCTTTACTAATAGAATATACTCTTTATATATATATATATATATATATATATATATATATATATATATATATATATATATATATATAAATATATATATATATATATATATATATATATATCAGGGCCGTAACCAGCACTGCTTTCTAGAGCAGGTTGAACAAATTCTTGAGGGAGCTTGTTTTTACATAGTACTAAAATAAATATACGTGGAAAAAAGATAGGAATATACAGCTTTTTCTATCTTTTCACTTAGAAGTGTATACTGGAAAACGAATATTAATTGAAAAACATTTTGGAAAAATAAAAAAATTTATTCTAATAAAAATAATAAATAAAAAATCTCTACTAGAAAACTCTAAATAAATAAAACTAATAGAAATAAAAAATATTGAAAAAAAATAAAAATATACTTTCATCATTAAATATAAACAAATAAATATATCTGTAGACGTTTATATCATAGAGCCAATTTTTAGAGGAAGATTATAGATTTAAAAAATGCAGCCTACAAATTCATGTTTGAAGATTTAGCTCTATTTGCATTTACTCTTCTAAAGTTACCGTCATCCAATTCATTCGTGGAGAGGATATTTTCATTGATTAATATTGGTAAATGTAAAAAAACAACAAATTCAGTTGTGTCTATTAGATCTCACTTGGAAATAAATGAGATTTGCTGTAAATAATTTGAGCCTATCAAAGCTATGTATGCAGAATTTAATTCTGATATGTATCAGTAGCAGAACGAATCCACAACTTCAAGCACAGACAAAGATGATGATGATGTAATAATGTCTTGTGAACAGTTTATATAAAAATATTTGTAACATAATCGTGGTTTTGATTGTAATAGTAATTTAAGTAAGAAGTCCCGAAAGTACCTATTATCGTTTTTCGGACGAGTAGGCAACATGTTGGGTGCACTATTTCTTCGTGCAGTTGCGAAAAAAATGATGATTGCGATTTTGGGCGACAAATTAGCAGCAAAACACGTATGAAATAACTCCTAGAATAAGTGAATTTTATGTGAAAAATAATTGTTAGCAATGTTTCCCCGTTAACATGTCGCAACCACGGTTGCGCTTTTGGGCGACAAATCAGCGTCTAAAGTGCAACACCGCTCAGAAAAATCTGGCAACCCTGATGGTAGCCGCTCGTTTGTCGCTATTTCATTTTAGGATAAAAAACGTCAGCATGTTTTGCGGGTTAAAAGATGCCACAAATAAATAATTTTAAGTCAGTTTTACCATTAGGTAGGTTTTGTTTGTAACTGGGCTAGTTTTATGTTTCAACGCAGATATAAACATTTTTGGTTTGTAATAATTCTGGTATCTTTTCTAGAGGGAGCTTAGATAATTCCAGAGGGGGCTCAGTCCCCTCTGGCACCCCCTGGATACTCTCTCTCTCTGTAGCTCTTACAACCCAGGGTAGGTCTTGGCTGACTCAACAATTCTCCTCCATTGGACTCTGTCCATCATTAGCTCCTCTGCATCCGTGATATTCAGAGTTCTAAGATCTGACGCTATGTTATCTCTCCACCGTAGTCGTGGTCTTCCTAATGGCCTTCTATCGGTCGGGGCCTGCTCCCATACTAACTTGACAACTCTTCCATCCTCCTGTCTTTTGACATGGCCGGCCCATCTCAGTATTTCGGCTTTAATTATTTTAACGATGTCTGCTTGGTCATATAGTTCTTCCATTTCCCTATTTTTTCTACTCCGGTACTCGTGTGTTGTTTCATCCCTTGTGGGCCCGTAGATACTCCTTAGGATTTTTCTTTCTGCAATTCTTAGTCTGTTCTCGTTCTGTTTCGTCATGGTCCAGGTTTCAGAGGCGTAAGTCATAATCGGTCTTATAATGGAGTGGTATATTCTTATTTTTGTCCCTCGAGATACATTTTTGGATCTTATTACTTTCTGTAATGCAAAGCAGCAGCGGTTGGCACTTTGTATTCTGGTGTTAATTTCCTTGGTCATGTTATTGTCTGACGTGATAGTGGTACCCAGATATTTAAATTCATGGACTCTTTCGAAGTTGTATTGGTCCATCGTCACATTTTGTCCTACTCGATCCCTACGCTCCGTTCTTGATGTGGTCATGTACTTGGTTTTACTCTCATTTATTTTTAGGCCCATATCTTTCGCTGCAGCCTCTATTCTTAGAAATTCCTCCTTCCCCCCCTGGATACGGCTCTAATATGTATATATATATAATATATATATATATATATATATATTCATATATATTCATATATATATATATATATATATATATATATATATTTATATATATATATATATATATATATATATATATATATATATATATAATATATATTCATATATATATATATATATATATATATATATATATAAATATATATATATATATATATATATATATATATATATATATATATGAATATACATTGAAGGACATTTCCTTCAAAATATAAAGCGATAAATTTTTTAACGAAATGGTAAAATTGTTATCATTGACAAAGTTCCCATGTTCTTACCGACAGAAGATGAAAAGACCTCAATTAAGTTTACGATCCGTTTGGTGTCGCGATTATTATTACGAAAGTCTTCCGTATGTATACAAAATATTGTATTTCGAATTATTGGAGATATATTATTTATAATTCTTCAACTAATGATAAAATACACTCTATATGAAATATGTGATGTTGAATTTCTTTGAAAATATTCGCAATATTTCACTTACCATCAGTGAAATTATGCAGCCCATCGCCCATAATGACCATCCACGCAACGGATGAAAAATTGCTAGGAGCAGCATGAACGTGCCCATGCGAATGAGAGTGTCCGTGGTGACTAGTACCGTGCTGTCTGAGGATGATCGTGAAATTGTCATTTTTCTGTGCATTCTCCGGTAACATGACATTCTTTTCCGTACAACTATTTTCAGACAGACAACCTCCCGAATTTTGATTTTCCTCCATTTTTCCAGCTGTAGGTGATTTCGATTTGGTGCAAGATATCTCCGAGGTGTTGTCAACATCATCCAGCATGGCGGTGGCTGTTCTACCACTTTCAAGGGGACATCCATCTTTAAATGAAAGGTGTAATTTGATGAAAAATTAAAAAAACACTTAAACTTCATTTTGAATATACCTATACCATGCCAATATGGTCTAACACCACGCAACATAATTTAAATAGATTACAGAGGCTGCAAAACAAAGCAATCAAATCTATCTACAACTTGGATAATCATACACCAACAGAAACACTAAAAAATTTCCATATATGAACATCCTCAAATTAAAATACTTCGAATGCTGCAAATTCTTCTTCAAAATAAAAAACAAACTCATCAAATCAAAAATAAGTTTATGGAAACGAGCTGAAATACATGAACGCAACCTGAGAAATGCAAACACATTTTCCAATAATATGCTGAGCACTAATAAAGGCAAACAATCTCCTGTGTACTCATCGACTTTTCAATAAATTACCACAAACAATAACCTTCACAACAAACTTCAAGAAATTTGTGAAAGAACTCGAACAATACATTATTAAAATAAAAATGATTGTTATTAACTGAGATTGAATTCTCGCACATCACTTGGTGAAACATCATAAAGAATAAAGTATAAACTTTAAAATAAAAACACTTGGCTTATGTTTCACAATATAAAAAATATTTAGATACTGTATTTAGCAGTAACGAAAAGTCGACATGTTTCGAGTTATGAACTCATTATCAAGACTGACTACAGGAGAGTATTGCATCGTAATTTATAAAACAGACAAAAGCAAAGGTGATACCTGAAAATCAATTTGTTCGTTTACAAGGGGTAATTGACTATTATGGGCGGAACTTATTTAGAGAATTTCAAGAAGGTCAAGGCGTTTACCCTTGTTACCTGAATGTAACAATTTGGTTTTGTTGAAATCCAGGAAGTGATTGAATTTTATACAATGTTCAGAGAAGCCAGTGGTATTTTTGTTTTGTAAAATTGACTTTTTATGTTCTTCAACACGAATATTTATATTCCTTCTTGTCTGTCCAATATAGAAAGCAGGACATTCGTCGCAAAATATTTTGTAAATACCACTGTCTCTAACATCGGAGAAAACAGTGGTATTTACAAAATATTTTGCGACGAATGTCCTGCTTTCTATATTGGACAGACAGGAAGGAATATAAATATTCGTGTTGAAGAACATAAAAAGTCAATTTTACAAAACAAAAATACCACTGGCTTCTCTGAACATTGTATAAAATTCAATCACTTCATGGATTTCAACAAAACCAAATTGTTACATTCAGGTAACAAGGATAAACGCCTTGACCTTCTTGAAATTCTCGAAATAATTTCCGCCCATAATAGTCAATTACCCCTTGTAAACGAACAAATTGATTTTCAGGTATCACCTTTGCTTTTGTCTGTTTTATAAATTACGATGCAATACTCTCCTGTAGTCAGTCTTGATAATGAGTTCATAACTCGAAACATGTCGACTTTTCGTTACTGCTAAATACAGTATCTAAATATTTTTTATATTGTGAAACATAAGCCAAGTGTTTTTATTTTAAAGTTTATACTTTATTCAAAAATGATTGTGGCTAATTTAGTTTATTTTTCTTCTTATGAAGCTGATTAATTGATTTGGTGTATGAGAAATTTATGTTTATATTGTAATCACATCCTGTGTTTATAAACAACTATGTTATCAACATTTCATGCTGCTTTATAGTTTATTTTCATGAATAAATAAATATATAGAGAATATTTAAGTTACATCGACGTATCTTATAATGAATCACGAGTTCATAGGCAGCCATGAAGCCATGATTCAAGTTGCATATCCCTTGGCGCAGTTGAATGCTTCTTGCCATTCGGCGAAAATTACCATTTTATTGGTCCGTTTGACCAAGATAGGCGAGCATAACTGAGAGCAGGATTGTAGGGCAACATATGTGTCGTTCATTGTAATAGTGAATTATCTCCTTGTAATTAAGTTTCGAGAAACGAAACGTTTTGCTAATTGACGTGTATTAAAATAAACACAAATATTTGTTCAATGTTTTATATATTTAATTGTTTAGGACAAATCAAAGATTATATCAGCAGATAGTAACTTAAAAAAAAATTAAAACTTTTTTAATAGAAGAAAAAACATTTTTCTTTTCTGGAGTTACTTCACTGTTAAAGTGATATAGACAAACATAATGTCATTTAGTTTAATATTTTAATCGTATATTATTTCGTCATCAGATGAACGCTCATCAGCATTACGTGTGCTTGACCGAGTTGGAATATCTACTGGCAGATTTTTGTAAAATTGGTGGTGTATTGGAGGAATATACGGTAGAAGATCGAGCATATCATTTTTTTTAGCGTTAGTAATAGGTCTTTTTGATTGATATAGTGGGTCTTGTTGAATATTGAACAAGGAGACAGGTCGTCCTTGCTTCTTTTTAGATAGATCAACTCTACAGAATGGCGTATCTGGGTTAAACGTCTCTTTAAATAGAAATTGTAAGGGATGATTTCTTTCAAACCTCAGCCATCTAATATTCAGCCAGCTGAAGTCGTAACCGCAAGTTGTTTTTTTCTATTGGTTATAGATTTTTCTAAGGCAGCAGTGCTTATAAAGTCGCAATTTTTTATTTCTATATACTTATGTATATATATATACATACATATATATATATATATATATATATATATATATATATATATATATATATATATATATATATATATATATATATATATTTATTCGAATTGTTGTTGTCTGTGATCTATTTTTAATCTCTTGATAATTATTAGCAATAACAGGCTGGTTGAATCTTAAAAAACTCGATTTTAATAATAAAAATAATAGGGTACTATTTATCTAACAACAAAGAAATTAGTCGCAGGAAAATATTAAAAAAGTAGAGCAGAATTATCGGTATAGAACGTTTATATGGAAGCAGCCGTTGACACGTGTTTCGGACTCTTTGGTCCTCATCAGAACGGCGTAGCAAAGCATTGGATTGAAAATTTGGAGATGAAAATAGTACAACAAATAAAAACCTCTGCTACGGAAGACAATCACACCTTTTTAGTTATTTTTTCAAAAGTTTTGATAAACTACAAATGTCGTAGTGAAACGTCAACTTTTTAATAAAATCGAGTTTTTTAAGATTCAACCAGCCTAAAAACTAAAAACTTGTGGTCTATTGTAGCGATACTATTGTCCGGGTCTTGTACCAGCTTTAACAGTGAAAGTGTGGTCTTAATATTTCGATTTTGTCCAGTGCAAGAATCTGAATACATAATTATGTGATTTTGTAGAGCCGCGTAAGTTTTCAAGTGTTTGACGAGACAGACTGCAATGTCTTGAGAACCTCGCACACCTTTTACCTCATTCCAGACGTTCATGTATCCTGTTTTATTATTGAAATAATGTATTCCCAAATTATATAAATATAAAAAAAACTCATTCTTCAAATACTTAAGAAAACTATCACGATTGTTGAACATGTGTCACAATATAAGTGAATTAACTCCGGACTTACTTCATTATAAAAGTGACTTGTGACTTACTTCACTGTTAAAGTGAATAATAGGTAAAATATGTTCCTTGACGGAACCAGTAACGACATCTATGGCGGTATAGAAGAATAAGTGGAGTTGCTTCACTTTTATACTGAAAGATGTGATTAATTGAAAACCTATTATGCAATAAATTATGAATTAGAAAATTATGGAGTTACACCACTTTTACAATGATCGACACATATGTGGAACCTACGTGGCCGTGTTCCAAGTCTCTGGGTTGTGTCCTGACAAAATGCACAGAATTTTACTGAAAGGAAAAATAAAATAGGTGGTTGGACCTTAGGCCGACTCAAATGACCTGCCGGCCCAGCACACCAATTCGGCCCATCTAGAGGCCATGCTCGATCTTACGATACTAAAACCTCCATGATGAAGTGTTGCATTTCGTCTAAGTCAGAGAAAAAAATCGTGCGACATAGAAAAATTGATCCTGTGGGGGGCTGTCCTGTCCCAGATGTGGTACAACATTAGAAAGGTTTTATCAATACCTCCAAAGGTGTTTATTATACCATTAGTCTTTCCTGGAAGCCACACGGGATTGTTTAATGATTTTTGGTTTTTGTTCGAAAACAAAGAAGTTCTCGTCAAAGATGGAAGTTCGAAATAAGCTTATCTATATCTACCACAATACGAACGGAATTATATAAAACCTTATTGTATTAAACCAAGCAATGGAGCGAAATAATATAAAGCTAGATGCAAGGAGGTGATTTTGAGAAATTTCAATTGAATTAATCAGCGACGTCAGACAAAATAGCATTTGAAGATGTAAAAGTGTTCTCTTATCTAAACAACAGCAGGTCAAAAAAGCGAACTGCAGTTTTTTCTTATCCAGATTATATATATCCTATCCTTCGCAACTCACTTTGCAGCAAGTCCCACCATGAATGAATGACACCTAATAATCCTTCCGATAATCCCAAATTTCTTCTTTATCTTTATGAAAATATCGATAGTGCACCGCGCTGTTACTGCCTTTTGTTTTCAGAAGCTTTTCAGAAATATTTATCTATCGGTATCTATAACTCTCACCTCATTATAGTTGCCTATCATAGTTTACACTGCACAAATTCGATAAGATGATTAAGAAACAATGGACTCCTATTCAAAAGCAAATTATCCACTGACGCGTACCAAACGCAAGCGACTCCATACTTGAGTAACAACTCTTATCAACTTTAGATTGAAAACAAAATATCATGAGACATTATTTAAACTTAAACAAAACCACATTATCAATGATTCTTCCATTTGTAATATTTCAAATCGGAATTCATTTTCTAACACGAATATAAATATTGTGAAATTGAATTTTAAGTTAGCTTTCATTTCTAATTTATATTTTGAATTGAAATTTATTATATGTACATCCATTCATCCATAATGTGCTTTATAGAGTAAATGAAATTACAAAACCTATTGCAATAGAATATTGTAAAAGGAATTTCTTCATATAGTACAGAGTCTGTTCTTTTATAACAAATTCTCTACAAAGATGAAGGGAATATTAAAACGAGATCTTCAATGTATACAGCATAAAATTTTTATTAACAAGAAGCAAAAATGATTCTAAGGTGATGCATGGGCAAAATATTACACTATTATTGGTAAACAATGATATGCATAAAGATGTAGATTTATTGCTGATATTTGCTGTTTGTGTATATATGTATATATTATATATATATATATATATATATATATATATATATATATATATATATATATATATATATATATATATATATATAGAGGGTGTCCCACCGGGAAAGAACGCGACCCGTACATGGAAAACTACAAATAGGAAAATTTTGAAAATTTGACAGTATATTAATGTCGATAGGGGCAACTCGACTAAAATATTTTTGGTGGCACTTCTGGTTATACCGGAAGTAGATACCAACTTGCTTATTTCAAATGGGATACCCTATATATTATTACATTTTTAGATTCTACTTAAGATTCTAGGCAGATTCTATGCATCATGTCCTATACCTAAGTCTAAGCGTTTTTGACATATTAAGGTTTTTATGTGAAAAATGACGATTGCAAGCCCTAATATAATTATCAATTGTTCCTATGAGGAAGCCTTTTTTACTTACTTTGGGTTAGATTCCTTGTTGAAAAGGACCTATTTTAATAGATTTTCTATAATATTTGGATAACTCATCATACAGAGTGTTCAAAAAATAAGATCTAAAATAAGATTGAGAAAACTGGCAAAAATCAATTTTTTCAAATGGAAAAAAGTATTTAACATTCAAAAAGAAGGTAACTTTGTATGAGGTTATCTATACCTAAAATTTGAAGTTTTCGAAATATCGCCGATTTAATATTTTTATATGGCGATTTTGCATTTAATCGTTAAACAATTAGATCTAGGATAGCCACGATCGTATTTGATATTTCAAATCATCGTAATGGCACCCCGGTTAAATTATACAAACGAAGATTATTTAAACTTATTTATTATTTATGGACAATGTGATTAAGTAATTTCAAGAACATGTGATACATTTGTGACACCATATCCTCAAAAACAGAAACACAAGAATTTTGATATCTCAACATCTTGCGGAATTTTGAAGTTGACTACCTTTTCTACCAACATGATGGGGCACCTCACATAATGCCCGTTTGGTCAATAATTATCTGGAAAACTTATTTTACGATCGATGGATAGCCAACAATGGACCAAATCTTTGGCCACCTCGCTCCCCGGACCTATCAGTACTCGAATTTTATTTATGGGGAACAGTGGAAAATAACATGTATAAAACATCAGTGACCACCATGGAAGGCTGCATGAGACGTGTTAGAACAGCATTTGAAAACCTGGACCCCCAGTCAATAAGAAGAGCCACCCATGAATTGCTGCTTAGATGCGAAAAATGTTTAGAAGTTCAAGGACACCAATTCGAACATTTACTTAAATAATTTTTTTAACATTTCTATTTCCAATTTCGATATCAATATTTTCATTTTGAATAACTAGTTTATTTCTGTATTTTTTTCATTTGCGGATCTAAAGTTATTCAAGCTTTCTATAATTCTTCTAATAGTATATGGTGATGGTTTTTGTTTTTGAGGATATCGTGTCACAAATGTATCACATGTTCAAAATAGAAAAATTTTCTTGTGACCGAAGTAGTATGCATTCAAAGAATTCCATTCTTCTTGGAAAATCAGTTTCATTTAAATGCTGCACTAATGAAAATATGGATAGCATAGGGATGATATTTGTGTTTCCGTAAAATTCTTAGAACTAACGATTTAGATAAGCCTGATTCTAATGCTATCTGCCTTGAAGATTTTGTTGTATATGCTTCAAAATATCCCAAAATTGCTATTTCAATATTTTCATTATAAATAACTGGTTTCTTTTTGTACACTTTTGCCTTTACGGATCAAAACTTCTTGAAGTTTTCTATAATTCGTTTAACAGTATTTGCTGATGGTCTTTGTTTATGAGGATATCGGGTCGCAAATGTATCATATGTTCTTGGAATAACTTTATCACATTGTCCATAATAAATAAAAAAATTTATAAATAATAAATAAGTTTAAATAATCTTCGTTTGTATAATTTAACCGGGGTGCCATTACGATGATTTGAAATATCAAATACGATCGTGGCTATCCTAGATCTAATTGTTTAACGATTAAATGCAAAATCGCCATATAAAAATATTAAATTGGCGATATTTCGAAAATTTCAAATTTTAGGTATAGATAACCTCATACAAAGTTACCTTCTTTTTGAATGTTAAATACTACAAAATAAGAAAAATGGGGGGTTTCCATTTGAAAAAATTGATTTTTGTCAGTTTTCTCAATCTTATTTTAGATCTTATTTTTTGAACACTCTGTATGATTAGTTATCCAAATATTATAAAAAATCTATTGAAATAGGTCCTCTTCAACAAGGAATCTAACCCAAAGTAAGTAAAAAAGGCTATATTAGGGCTTGCAATCGTCATTTTTGACATAAAAACCTAAATATGTCAAAAACGCTTAGACTTAGGTATAGATTCTATGTATCATACATAGAATCTGCCTAGAATCTTAAGTAGAATCTAAAAATGTAATAATATATAGGGTATCCCATTTGACATAAGCAAGTTGGTATCTACTTCCGGTATAACCGGAAGTGCCATCACTTGAAAATATTTTAGTAGAGTTGCCCCTATCGACATTAGTATACTGTCAAATTTTCAAAATTTTCCTATGTGTAGTTTTCCATATACAGATCGCGTTCTTTCCCGGTGGGACACCCTGTATATATATTACTACTCTTGTTAGACCTGTACTAGAGTTTGCCTCAATTGTTTGGTCACCTAATATATTTGAAGAGTGCAAAAAATTAGATCAGTGCAAAACAAGTTTCTTTTATATATCTCCCACAGACTAGGATGTAAGCGTGAAAATTTCTCGGCGACTGTGATGCTTTCCAAGCTTGCTTTGCCACTCTAAGGGCTCGCAGGAATAGTGTTTATATAATATAAGTAAAATCGATATACATGTTCCTGTAAGATTCACGAGACAATCGGATCTTTTTCATATTTCATTTACTAGATACAATTATATTAGAAGTTCGCCCCTACCTAGAATGCTAAGAAAGGCAAATGTGGCTTGGGCTGCTGGTGCCGATTTTTGTCATAATTCACTTAGTCGTATAAGGAGAGATGTTGATGTTGTAATAATAGGGTAAGAACTAACTTTGTGACCTTTTTATTTTATTTTGTCATATTAGAATACTTACTTGCTTTCATGATAATAGGATAAGGATTAATTTTGTAACCTTCTCAAGTTCTTGTTAATTTATGTTACTAAATGGTTTACCCCTAAATAAATATACATGAATGTGAAAGTAATTTTGATCTTATATAAGTTTTGAAAAAGTCATTGATTTTGTAAGGAAACATTAAATTATCAATAAAATCGTTTTCCAATCATTAATGGCTCGTCATTGCTAATAAATATGTATGTATATATATATATATATATATATATATATATATATATATATATATATATATATATATATTTATATGAGGAATCACACAAATACAATCCTGAATCTATATACTGCTAGCCCATGAATTTGGAAATGATATACATAGCAATGAGAGGTAACATTTTTGAAAACAAAACTTACGAAGTTGATGATTCAAAATGTCCCTATAGCAATAGGGATATGAGTTATATTTGTCCATACACTGGGTAGAGTTTGAACCATTCAAGTCGTCCAATCCATTTGAGAGAAATTTCATATGAGAATGTGGTTCAGCCTGTAAATAAAAAGTGATCTAAAAACTATGACCGCATATATATATATATATATATATATATATATATATATATATATATATATATATAACTATATATATATATATATATATATATATATATATATATATATATATATATATATATATATATATATATATATACCGAATTTCTTAAGTTGAATCAGTTAAAAATCTCGAAAAGGAAACATATTACGAAAAAATATTTCGAATAAAAAGTTGATAGTTTTAAGGGGGAAGTCCACTTATGCTAAAACCTCTTCCCTTTCTTTCATCATTGTGGGGGGGGGAAGGAGTCAACTTTGAAATTTGAAATGGGTACCCCTGTTTTTTTATTGCGGATTCGTGTTCTACGGCAAAAAATACAAAAGTTTTGTACGAACACTTTTTCACGATTCCTCACAGATGGCCCTGTAATCGAATTTGAATTGAACGACGTTAACGTCAGAATTTCATTTGAATGATCAATAGAACGGATAAGTTGAGGTCATTCACACGGTAAACTTAAATTCGATTACAGAGCCATCTGTAAGAAATCGTGAAAAATTGTACGAAGAAAACTTGTAACGTGTAAATTCCCCGCATAACCGCTGCCACTGAATTCTGCATCGAGGTACCGTGATTCGCGCTGTCAGATGATGCCTCACTTTTGTTTCATCTATGAATAATAGAATCGCGCAGTTTGGAATGACTTGCGTACGACGAGAATATCTAGATAGCGTCTTATTTGCACGTGCACGTATAACATCGCTCTCTTTGGACAAGTACCGGTTGAAGATACCACATCGTTAAGTATTAAAATTATATTCAATATCTATTGAACGACTATTCAATATATTAAAATTATTAAGTATCTGTGGCGTCTGATAGACGTCACCTTGGCTGGAGCTAGAAAGCTTTTTGATTGGAACTAAAAACCACCTTGGCTGGAACCATAAAAGAAATTCCACTGAAGCTACGATACAACCGCTACTAGAACCACCAAGAAACTAGGGACGAAGATTAGGCAATCAAAGGAGTACAATCCACATAGAATAGAATATAGAACGTCGATAGAAAATTAAATAAATAAAAACAGATAGATCTCATTGTAATAAGAAAGTAGTAAATACCTTCATTTTATCTTGTTATTTCTGAAAACTAACTAGAACTAGAACCTATATATGTATTACCAATCTCCCAGCTAGCTCGGGCGTATATCTCAAAAGGGAGAGTGGTTACAAACTTTTGTATTTTTTGCCGTAGAATACGAATCTGCAATAAAAAATAGAGGTTCTCAATTGAAATTTCAAAGTTGACCCCTCTACCCCCTCAAGGGTGCAGGAACTGAAACAGTTTTTAGCATAAGGGGACTTCCCCCTCAAAACCATCAAGTCTTTATTAGAAACATTTTTCCGTGAGATGTTTCCTTTTCGTGATTTGCAACTGATTCAACTTAAAAAATCCACCCGGTATATATATGAATTATCAAATATTCATGGCACAGAACATATCGTGAGTTAATGCAAGAACGAAATGCTTGTACATTTATTCGAAAAATATAAATGAATCAAACAAATCTCCTAGTAGAGCTAGAGCTACATGAGTCTCAAAGTCAACGACATTCCCATCCTTAAGACATGAATGTTATAAACATCAAGGGGGCCACTACAACTGAATAGAATAGAATAAGTTTATTAATTTCATAGATTTTTCGTACAAATATTAAATATAAATATGCACAAAATAAAAATGAAACAAGTCACAAAAAACAAATACAGGAAGCTTATTTATAACAATAAACCCTGAACTCCTCGACCGAGTAAGGTTCACATTTCATAATCAACATGTGAATGCTTCTCTTAAAGGTCCCATGATTTGAAATAACCTGTAGATGTTTAGGTAACACATTGAACAACTTGAGTGCCATGTACTCTGTGCCTCTTTCACGTGGAGTGGTAGAATTAATAGGAAAAAAGTACGGAACACTTTGCCTTGTATTATTAATATTCTTAAATTTTGCAAAATAATCTTGATTTTTATGGACAAATGTAAGTATTTTATATATATACAGCCCATAGAAAGTGAATAAATTGTGCTTTCTAAATAGACCACGACAAGATTGTCTGTAGTCGAGGCGCAGCATAGATCTAACTGTCCATTTTTGGCAAATAAAGAGACTATCAGAGTGGATGGAGCCTCCCCAGAAAATGATACCATAGGAAAGGATAGATTGGTAATTAGCAAAATATAGAATTTTTAGGACATGCAAGTGAACTAGATCTCTCAACATAAAAAGGGTAAAGGAGGCCGAATTCAGCTTCTTTCTGAGCTGATCAATATGAAGGTTCCATCTCAAATTCTTATCCAAGGCAATACCGAGGAAACTCACGGAAAACTTCGGGAAAGCAACCTTTGATCTGAATGATCGGAAAAAGACACTCTCAGTTTTTTGTAGATTGATTTTTAGTTTATTATTATTGCACCAAATTCCCACTTTATTGATAACTGACACCGCAGAAATCAGAGCAGCACTGATATCCGTTGAGTTTATGAGAAAATTCGTGTCGTCGGCAAACATAATAGCATTACAGTCATTATATGAGCAATTACCAGGAAGCGAATTTATGAAAACGAGAAACAAAAGTGGCCCCAGGATACTACCCTGTGGTACCTCCTTCGTAATCACTCGGTAATCAGATACGTATGAAACACCACCTCTCAACAACACTACTCTCTGTTTACGATTTGTGAGGTAGCTGGAAATTAAATCCAACTGTCTATCTCTATGATTATTATGTAATAACCCGGAGAGTTTGCTACTGCGCGTTGTGTTGATATGAGGATATATCAAACAATTTACGCATGACTTTTTCGATCTGGCTTGGAGGTGGGTGCATGAGACGTTCCGGCAGATTGCGCGTGACATGCTTATAGGACACTGCTGATCATCTTCGGAATTATTAGGTACGATTGAGATGATCTGGATGGTTACACCATGCGGTAGATAGACGATACGGAGGAGAACCCAATACGTCAACAACATTTTGTTTATCGTTTCTGGTGGAGACCTTGATGTTACTAATCTTTCAAGGATGGATGGGAATCTCGTTGGCGTCGAGACTCACGTAAATAGCTCCACTAGTAGATTTGTTTGATTAATTCCGAGGTTTCAGATTCATGCAAAACAATAACCGTATATTCAAAAAATGAAAAATCCCGTCTCGTAATTAGCGTCAGATTACTGAAGTGAAATTTTCCAATCTATTGTTTTTGCAAAGATTGTCCATTTATATATGTCAAATACTTATTTTTCCAGCTATTTATTTTGCCCTTTGGTCAATTCTATAAGAATAATTTATATTAGTACACTTCAAATGAGTTTATAACTTCATATTAATTGAACCGGCAACTTTTATATCGTTACCACTTTTCTTTTAATTAACTTCAGCAACTTCGTTTCGTAGCAAGAGATTTTCTCTGATAAGACTAATATCGGAGAATGAGAACAAATATATGCTGCTTTGGTAATACCTTTTTATGTTTTCCTTTTCTCCATTTTCCAATTAGAAGTATCAATCTCTCCATAACAAAGAAAAACGTCAGTCCCAACATGGCGACAACACCCTTCCACATATTCTCATCATGAAGATACACGTTTGTACCTTCCACAAACAATTCTTCCTGATGATTATGACTATGCGATCCATGAGTGCTTGTCATAGCATGAGGAAGCAAATGCAAAAAAGCATCCCCTGCTAAAGTGCCTGAAACAAGAATTGCAACAGAAATTCGTATGAGAATTAATTATCAATTTTTTTACTACTGAAATTACTCTAGCTAGAGGTGCGATACGTCAAAGCTTTCAATTTATCCAAACCGAAATGAACTTTCTGCATTCCAAAACGAGAGGGTTAGTAGCTCAGTGTATTCAATTCATTATCTCAAGTTGAAATCCATTTATACATAGTTTATTACACATTTTTTATGAATTTAACGTGGAATTAACAAAAAACAAAATTCTTAGGAAATTTATTCTAGTAACCTTTAAATAGGTTAATAGATCAAAATCGCAAATTCCACATTTAATTATAGGTAGAACAATATTTATGCAAAGACAATGTTCAAAAAAGAAATTTGATCTTAAGATTTTCAAAAATATATAAAAGTAAGGTAACTTCTATCGCAACCTAAAACGTTAATTATTACGGCTTAATAATTCCTGATTCTGATTATCGTCGATGTGCCCATCAAAATAATAGTAACATTAGCCTCAATTTCTGTGAGTGGTGCTAATACTACTTGTATGTTAGAGTTAATTTTCTTGTATTATATAATTTGTAGGTCTCCTGAAGAAAAGTATAATATAGATCCGAAATCTCGAGTTCAGAGTTTTTATCACGAACTATCTGACATCCCAATATTATAAGAATACTTGTTTATATCCAACAAAGAAATTCACTGTTCAATATAAAAAAAAATTGTAAAGTCAAAAAACACTTTTTGCAGCTGTGGCCCGTCACTGCTAATGAATATGTATGTATGTATGTATATATATATATATATATATATATATATATATATATATATATATATATATATATATATATATATATATATATATATATATATATATATATATATTGATTGAAAGAGAAAAGTATAAAAGTTTGATTTTAAAACAACATACCTAGATGAAAATTCAGCATTATTACGGAAAAATTGACATAGAATCAAAGTATTATCTTCAGTTTCCTAACTTTTAATAACTATATCTATAGTAAAAAATATTAGAAAAAAAGCAGTACTGTTGGTATTTTTTCTGATCTAAATTTTATAGGTACTAATCCTGAAATTAGAACAAAGGATAGATGTCTTTTTAGAGAAAGAATTAACTTGAATGAAAATTGTGATATAGGTGCTTCGTACATCTACAAACTGAAACCCATCGAAAAAAAGAACTCTCCTCTAGTATTCTGCACAGCCCATTAGGCATATTATTTATATAGGTATATTTTTTTATATATATATATATATATATATATATATATATATATATATATATATATATATATATATATATATATTTATTTAGGAGTGTTTATTCTTGGGTTTGGCAACTTGTTTTTAACTATCATATTGTTTATTGTGTTTCAACGTTTCCGCTGTAAGTGCCTTCATCAGACAAAATTTCAATCCCATATTGGTGTAATCGTTCTATTTTAAAACGATTCACATTATTCTCGCATCCCACTCTTCCAAAAATAAAAACTCTCACAACACACGAGTAGAATTTGAAACGATACATACAAAAGACAGTATCACAATGTAGCCTGAGCTTGACTTGTGAAGCTTAGCGAGCAGTTCAGTATAGATTTTCGATAAGAACAATATTGACAAAAAATGGTGAACAGAAAAGGAAATTACTAACTGAAGATTGTTACTCAAATACTTTTTATGATCATAATAATTCATATAAATAATAACAATAACAATACTCTTACTTTTACTTACAGTATGGCATTTGTAATCATTCAGAAGCTATACAACAAAGTTAATATATATATTATATTATAAATAAGCTCAACTACGAGGAAGAAATTTTTTTTACTCACCAACTGCTAAGGCTACTAGGAACTGTAAAAGGGACTTATAGAACTTTTTTTGCATGACAGGAACGATTGCTAATGCCAAAACACCACACGCACTAGTCACAATAACTGCCAAAATTGAAAATATCCAAACTGAAGTATTGAAATTATCTTCATTGTCTATCTCATCTGGATGCACTTGTATATCTTCATTACACTGGCCCATCATAAGACTGTATAAAATTGCAGGACAAGCACTGTGCAGCATCGATTCGTTTATTCTAGCATCAACTTGAGATAAGTTCCCGTCTTTAAACTCTGAGAAAAAATACTTGCTATCGATACACTGTAAGAATAGAAAAGATCATTAACTGGGTGTTAATAGTATAAATGAATTAATGAACCTGTTGGTTCAGATATAACATTTTTGAATAGAACAGTTTTTCATGAGAATATACTACAGACTCAAGCATATATATATATATATATATATATATATATATATATATATATATATATATATATATTATATATATATATATATATATATATATATATATATATATATATATATATATATAAATTATATTTCTTTCATACTTACGTCACTACATTTATTTAGTTCATTAATTTCGTAATTTCGTTAATTTAACCTTATATATTTATTAGTTTCTCAATTGATATGTATGTATTATTTTTCTGCATCTATATGATAGTATGATATACTATCTCGACTTTTTTACACATGTTTTTGATTCAATCCGAAATATTATTCATCATATATATATATATATATATATATATATATATATATATATATATATATATATATATATATATATATATATTTCAGATTGAATCAAAGGCATGTTCAGAAAAATCAAGATAGTATAGCATATCGATAGTAAAATGAAAATAAATAATAAAATTCACCAAGCCATACCAATATGAAGATATATAATACATGCATACATCAGTTTAGAAAATAATAAATTTATACAGTTGAATTAACAAAATTAGAAAGTTCATGTATTGAATATAGTGATGAAAGTATGAAATTAATATAATTTATATAAAATAATTTCTGTTATGATTATATATGGTTCTCTGCTTAATCCAATTTTTTATCTTATGTGAGAATTCCTGTAATTTAGTAAATAATGAGGATCCAAGGTAAGTGAAAGAAACTCAGCCCTATGCCAATTAATACTATCTCAACCAGCTTTATAACAATCCTCTGATGGGTAATTATAATTTTTGCATCATCTCCACTGTAGGAATATTTAGCAACATGACCTGATAGCAATACTCCAAAGGAGAGGTGGGGCTCAACAAGACTTTGGTAAACAATAAACCTTTATAACATTTTCCCCATCAAAAACTCTACGATATATATTATATTTATATATATATATATATATATATATATATATTTTTTTTTTTTTTGTACCATTGCAATAGCATTCCCTATTGAAGATTACCTCGATGATTATTTCCAAATGTTTAATTTGGATAACAGGTGTTATTTTAAAGATTTTGTTGTTCGAAAATAACTAACGTATAGTTAGACCTTAACTCCTGAATGGAATATTTTTTGTTTTTTAGCGTTTAGAGTAAATTTTCCTGAGGTAAAAAAACATGCATCATTTAAAAGAACCAAATTTTTTCTTTGATGCTGTTCTTCCCCGGTTCACAGCCTCAAAAAATCAGATATATCATCCAAAATCCTATTATTTGTCCAATTATATTAGAAAAAAACTGATCCACATACGGCACTTCGTAGGTATCTGGTATTTCATTACTTATAAACATTTCTAAAACTAGTGAGGCATATAGAAGTTCTTTTTTTAAATCCTTCATTATTATATAACATTCATGTAACACCAAATACATTATATGTTGTGAATAGAAATTGTTAAGGGGGGAGAATGTTGTGAATAGTTAATATTATACTAATGCGAATTGTTTATATACAATCAACTCTACTGTGTTCCGAAATAGATTTGTCAGATTTGAAATATAATAATTTTGTTTATCCATTTTCAAGCTTACAAACAACATTTTGGCGACCGTGACAGGACTTTATAAGCTAGGAAATGGATGTAATCAAGAAAGAACGAGAATTTATAAGAAAACATTTCTCAAAAATCTTCCGAGCGTTTTCTCCATCTCAAAGATCCAAATTCGGCGTGTGAAAGTTATTGATGCAATACTGAGTCACTCTGTATAATAATTAATAAGCGATGAAAAAAAAAATACACTCACGCAGGAAATTGAATTGCCTTTCCAACAAGGTGCTGCTCGACCCCTTTTCCCTATTCAAAAATGATAGCTGTTAGGGGTTGCGGCTAGAGGGGTAGTGCTATCAAACTCATTTGAACACCCTTATTTGTCCCCCTTTCAACAAAATTTGACCTGTCCGAGCGTTTTTTCGTTATTTCATCCCAAAGCTCAAAATTCGGGGTGGAAAGTTATGGATGTCCCACCCTGTATATATATATATATATATATATATATATATATATATATATATATATATATATATATATATATATATATATATATATATACAGGGTGATTCACGGTGGATGGCACATTAGACGTTTCTGGTGAACCATACAACGGATCACTTTGAAAATTCAATGGAGGGCATAATCGGACATTCTCTACCCAACTAAAATATTTTCGGTAATGCGGTGTTGCCACTTCTATTAGAAAGTAGTAGCAACTTTGATTTTTCAAATGGAACCACCTGTATATTATATTATTTTTAGAATCTCCAACAATTTCCCAACAACTTTTCATAATATTTCCCTATACCTATCTGTTACCGTTTTCGAAATAAAAATTATTTTCATTGATTTTCGTCGGAAATCGAGACCTCTAAAAACTCTGATATCTTTGAGCTAATAAATACAATGATATCGAAATTTCGGTTTAAGTTTGTTGATACTTGGGGGCTTCCTACACTTCAGCCTAATCTCCGTTATTTCAATACAGGATGGTCAAAAAATACAGTTATTTCGTTAGCTTGAAAAAGTGACTATAAGTTGGTTATTTAAAATGGAATACCCTGTATATTATTGAAAATTCGGAAAGCTGCTAGAATTTCCATTTTATCTATGTATATCATACCTATACCTAACCAGTCTTATGTTTCGGACATATGAGCATTTATTTGTGAAAATGTTCCTTGAACATGGTTTCCCCTTGGTATTTGCTAAGCATGTCATGATCAGGGGTGTAGTGGAGCGGGAACGCGTGGGAACGGCGTTCCCACACTGGTTTCATTCAGTGAAAAAAAAAATAATAATAACAAATAAAATTAAAATTTACGCAAGTAAATAAAATAATATCTTAAAAAATGTGTGAGTGCATCATATATTGGTTTGAGGCATCACCACCCATGCACCGTACCTACCCGAATTTCAATATTCTAATTGTTTACTTTGATTAAGATTCGGTAGTTCGCTAACTGCTATTAATGACCAGCAGTTGCTATCAAGTGTTATTAACAACCTTAAACGGAGACTTTTCACAACAAAAACCAGTAACGAACCATCTACAGCCACAGGGACCAACAATTATGATTATGAAAAAGAATATGAATCTCTCCTTTCAGAACTGAAAGTAACAACTGGCCTCCAGAAAAATATGCTGGATACGGTGAACAAGAAATCGAACATCTCTGTGCAAGATTTAGGTTGAATGCCAACAAAATTAAGAACAGCTTCAGAGATTACCTGGAAAACAACACTACGATTCCGAAGGACTTAAACCCTCTGATAAACTGCACAAAGCTTATTCCTTGCAGTTCAGCAGAGTGTGAACGTGGCTTCAGTCACATGAATATAATTATATCGCCAACACGGTCAAAACTGACCATCGAGCACGTATCAGCATTAATGTTTATCAAGTTGAATGGACCAAGTATCCAGACATGGAAACCAGAGAATTACGTCAAGACATGGTTAAGACGACACCGCACAGCGGATGACACTAGAACTCGATGAGCCAACCTCCAACCTGACAAAGAGGAAGAAGATGCATTTGCCATTTATTTGTAAATACATTATAAAATTTTATTGAATATGTTCAGTTTTTAATCTTTGTGTTTGAATTTGTTAGTAAACGTATACATAAAAACCTGTTACATCTATTTTTTCTTTTTCCCTGTGATAATTTTATCCATTCCATAGGTTACAGGGCCCCTGAACCGAACCCCCCCGCTCTCTGGGGGTGGGGGGTACATCTCAGACCACTTCCTCCCATTGGTAAGTCAGTATTTAGCGTTCCCACACTGAAAATTTTGCGACTACACCACTGGTCATGATTACTATTTGACAGTAACGTTGTGACCATCTACTAATAATATCAACTCTTTCATCACTTCAGAAGTTGGAAATACCTTCAGAAACGATATAAAAAATTGATTCAAATGAAGTTCTTATGAATTTGTTTATTATTTTTGGACAGTGTGATAAAATTATCAGCAGGACATGTAGAAAGTTCCGCATCTACCAACAATGAAAAAGTTTACAAAACACCCGTGCGTTCGAGAGACGAATTGTAACAGAGGATCACCCAAACATTTGAAGCTTTGGATTCGAATGAAATCAGATCTGCCTCGACAAAACCCGCATTTTGAAGAGCTTGGAAGTGAACGGCCAGCGATTCGAACATATTTTGAAATATTCCACATAATTGTTTTCGTTTTTTATAATTATTTGTATCAATATTTCGACTATCAAGTTATTTGGTACTTTTTTAAAGTTTATCCAAACGTATTGAAATTGTTCTGAATTCGTATAAATTTCTTGAGGTTCATTGGCGGTTGATTCGGATACATTTCATTGAACTTTCTACATGTCCTGCTGATAATTTTATCACACTGTCCAAAAATAATAAACAAATTCATAAGAACTTCATTTGAATAAATTTTTTCCATTGTTTCTGAAGGTATTTCCAACTTCTGAAGTGATGAAAGTGTTGATATCATTAGTAGATGGTCACAACGTTACTGTCAAATAGTAATCATGACATGCTTAGCAAATACCAAGGGGAAACCATGTTCAAGGAACATTTTCACAAATAAGTGCTCATAAGTCCGAAACTTGACTAGTTAGGTATAGGTATGATATACATAGATAAAACGGAAATTCTAGCAGCTTTTCGAATTTTCAATAATATACAGGGTATTTCATTTGAAATAAACAACTTACAATCACTTTTTCAAGCTAACGAAATAACTGTATTTTTTGACCACCCTGTATTGAAATAACGGAGATTAGGCTGAAGTGTATGAAGCCCCCAAGTATCAACAAAATTAAACCGAAATTTCGATATCATTGTATTTCTTAGCTCAAAGATATCAGAGTTTTTAGAGGTCTCGATTTCCGACGAAAAAAAAAGGAAATAATTTTTATTTCGAAAACGGTAACAGATAGGTATAGGGAAATATTATGAAAAGTTGTTGGGAAATTGTTGGAGATTCTAAAAATTATATAATATACAGGTAGTTCTATTTGAAAAATTAAAGTTGCTACTACTAACAGAAGTGGCAACACCGCATTACCAAAAATATTTTAGTTGGGTAGAGAATGTTCGACTATGCCCTCCATTGAATTTTCAGAGTGATCCGTTGTATGGTTCACCAGAAACGTCTAATGTGCCATCCACCGTGAATCACCCTGTATATATACCTATATAAATACAAAGTACAAGAAAAGTGTTCCTTCACATTTAAAATTATCTGTCTCCTTAAGAGAACTAATCCAAGTTTATTATGAAGAAGTAAATCATGAAATGCATCGTCAGAGGATTGAAAAATTATTAGAAGAAGCGAACAGTTGTATTTCAAATTTTAAATTATTTCAATACATTCCTCAATAACTTATCAGTAAAATTGTATTTTTGTTTTTATCTGCAATTATAGGAGTAATTACCCCACTTTAAACACCATCAGAGTACATAAAGACAAGAAAATTATAGTATCACTGATACGAATATAATGTTAGTGAAAATTATTCTTCATATTTTAATATTTATTGAATTATATTTGTTATTTTTAATAGAATCCATTTTGAGATTCAATAAATCGATAGTTTTTGCGTAGAGCGCTTAGATAACGTTTACGAACGAAAATTTAAATAAAAAAAATTTGGTCTGCTCAAGAAAGAAATTTTTCCACAAATGCAAAACGAATTAATTTTATTCATCCAGTATTATATCCATCTACTGATAGCATTAATCATAACGCGACCAAATTATACGTGTTTGATTAAATTTTAACGCCTGAATGTATTCAAACCACAATTTTCAAAATGATTTCTCGAAATATTTGATGGAGTGAAACGAATTTTGCGGACTTTTTAAAAGCTACGATTTTTCACACTTTTAAGTACCCTATAAACTTGTTATTGAAGTTTAATTATACAATACATCCAAAGTGCCAAAGTCATAAATAGGTCATAATCTTTAAAATAGAAAATTAATTTATTGAAATACGAGTTGAAAACCATCAATATTCTGCGTAATATCGAATATTTTTTCATGTACGAGCGTATAAAAAAGAAGAATTAGGCAGTTGACTCAATAACCTATTTTTTAAATTATCGTAAGATGATAAAGGTAGAAGTTTCTTGCAAAGATGAGAATGATTCCTCAGACAGCTCAATCTGAAGATTACTTGAAAATTTCGAATTTTACATATATAACATTGATATTTTGTTGATTTATCCATGTGAATTTCACAGATACAAATTATATAATTTTACCACTTGCTACAAATTATGTAGGTACCTAGTAGATGTATAAATTTCCTCCAGCATAGGTATTTTGTCATTTAAAAGTCACGTGAAATCTAGAATGATGGCGTTCGCATGTTTTAACACTACAACATTCACCTAATAGATATATTATCTAAGAAAAAGCATTCTACATCTACGTGATCACCGCAGAACTTATAGGCAGATTCATCTTGAAGTTGTTAATTTGATAAATTTTATTTTTCAAATATCGTGAATATGAATGTATATATATATATATATATATATATATATATATATATATATATATATATATATATATATATATATATATAATATATATATATATATATATATATACATATATATATATATACATATATATATACATATATACATATATATATATATACATATATATATATATATATATATATATATATATATATATATATATATATATATATAAATATAAATATAGTAAAAATCTTTAGATTCCTAAAATTTCGATTCTGCACAATGTAATGTATTTTTGCTTACATAAAGCAGTTACATCCTTCAAAAGTACATAATATATCTCAAGGATTTATGATAGGAGGAACTACTCTATAATGAAATAAATTGAAAAAACCTTTGCGTGAAACAATAAATGTATAACACTTGAAATGATTTGTGCCAAAAATTGTCAAAATTCAAGCAAAATAAATTCCCAAACAAGGAAAATTTTTTAATATCCAAAAATTTTTTTTTTATTCGCCACATTTTGAATCGTCAATTATACAGTATTATAATATGTGAATTCTTATGATTAGAGTAACTGAAATACTTCAGAAATTGTAATAATTGTGCCAAAATCAGTTGTATTGTTTAGTATTTGATGATCAGGTACATTTATTTGGAGTTTTCACAAAAATAAGTCTTCTTGAACTATGGGTTGTTTTGAACTTCAATAATGGTTTGCTGGAAAAAGAAAAATTATACTTAGATGATTGGAATAATTTTTTGTCATTTAGTTTAACACACCATTCTGAATCCCCAAATTATACACCAGCTAGAGCCGAATAAATCTAGGCAATATATTCCAACTCCTAATTGAGAATTCTTATCAAACTAGAAACAGTCTCTAACTATTCTATCGGCATAACAAAGCATAGACAAATATATATATATATATATATATATATATATATATATATATATATATATATATATATATATATATATATATATATATATATATATAATAAATTTTATGAAATATGATGCCTCAAAATTTTAAAATATTAAATAATTTATCTAAATGATACATTTGGTATTGACACAATATATGAAATTGAAAATATAAGCATAACATAATAGTATGATCCATTTTGGAAAAGTTCTTATGGTGCATTCTGTGATCAAAAATCTGTTAGTAAATAGTAAAATTATACTAGTTTCTTCAATAAGTGATCTTCACCAGAAAATTTAGTAAGTAGTACATTAGATATATCAAACAGAATAGTGAACAAATATGCAAAGTTTGAATTACTGCTAATTTATACAAACATTATCACATCAAGCTCGTTGGAGAAATATATATGAAAAAAATCTTACCTGGCATAGAAACATCCTTTTTCTTGAAAATAAGGAAACCACATCAAACTACATAATTGTGAAGATTTCCGAACCTTCTGTCTATAAGTTGACTTAGTGAGCAAATTTCCATATTACTGATACCTCAAGGGATATTGATTTGAGTTCAGATTCAGAAAAGTGTGTCCTAAAACAAAAAGTGGCTTTGCAAGCACTCTATGGGGTCTCTAGTAGAACCAGATGATGAAACTTGTTTCAATCTGAAAAAATACTCACCGTCACAGCTATATTCATACTTGCCTGTTTGAATTTTTTTTTGTGAAAATCGAATTTTTTTAGTAATGCAAACTACCACTGCCGCAACACCAAGGAGAAAAAATATTTGATATGTTGAATTTATGAAGCCATAGTGAGAATCGATATTGGATGTATTAAAAACTAACACGTTTTACTTGAACAAAATATAAAATGCGACTAGTGGCACATTTTACAGCATTGTTGATTTATTTTATATGATTGGACAAGATATACAACACCATAATTAAGTTGACGATGTTACATGAACATACAAAAATAAAGTTATAGTGTATATAATAAATATACACTGAATCTCAAAGTTGATTAGCATCTGAAGTTCTATTTCCGATAGTCATTTAATGGGAATGATAAATATATTACGTTAGGTACATTATTGAATATTTATAATTGTTATTTTAATTCTGTTAATTCTGTAATTTTAATTTTCATGTCTAGTTATTAACACATATATGCTGATATACAGTAACTATGTTGATCTTCTGTTTCGACTGTATACAAATGACTAGATTTATATGGTAATTATTGAGTTTACAACAGACTGCCCCGATTTTCTTGAAATTTCGGATTTCAGCTTATTTTGGCCTGAAAAAACCGAATATGAAGTCAGATTTTGTCGCTGGGTCATCTTTTTTTTTCAAAAACTTGAGCTGACCTGACTTTTCCTAACCTTACTAACCTAAAAGATTTTAAAAAAATATTGAATGAATTACTCACTGTTTTATTACTTCTCCCTCGGTGATCTATATTTTCTTTATGAGGATTTTTCATACCATCCAATTTACTAGATAATATCTGTAATAAATCTAAACGCTCAATGAATTTTTCAAATCCCTCCATTGTCATTGTATTTCCATCTCCAAACTTATTAAAAATTTTGTTTATATAGCTTGTTCTTGACTTATTCAAATTATCATCACTTTTATTCATAGTAATACTGTTTCTTTTATTTACATGGTGATTCCTAAATTTTGTTATAACTATATTTGGTACTATCTCATAACTTTTTTCACTATACTTGGTCTCAGCAGGTGGCTTCAATTTTGATTTCAATTTTACTCTTGCAGGAACTTGGACATTTTTCGTTGGTAGTGGTTTGTGTGAATCCTTTGATATGCTTTCAACTTCTGTATCTGAATTTATGTAGGACATTTCATGTTTAGCTGCGTAATGTGATTCACAATGTGAATGTGTTACACATATAAAACAAAATATGCACACTGACAAAATATGATGAGCCATTATTCTGAAGAAGAGAATATTAAATATTTTAGTTAGACATTAATAAGGAAATGAGGTCTCGAAACATGGGTCCATATATATATTTTTTTGACTTTAGTTAAGAAGTAGGTACTTATAAAATTCAATGAATAAATTATTCAAAAGAATTACGAGATATTACTAAAAATACACATTCAAAAAACTGTCAGTCTGCAAAGAATTGAATATTAGTATTAAAATGGATCATATTATCTGCACTATCAAATCGTGTTCTATTTATTTGGAACTAAAACAAACTATTCGTAAACGGCATATTTTGCCTCTCTCTATCAGTACACAATTAATGCATAAATGGGATAGTTTTAATAAAACTCAAAATAAACTCATAAAGTAACAGTTTTGGGACTTAAAGGTCATAAAATGATTAAATTCCCATTAAAATTAATTTCATCAACTTACTAACCGATCCTGATTTATAATCACATGTATATGTCAGAATTCAGATTGTTTACAATGTACCTAGTGACATTAGACTACAGCATTCATCATTCAACCACAGATTACTATCATCATTTGATTGGTTCAACAATTTATAATTAAGTTTTTTAACACTCTCCCAAAAAGAAACCAGACACAATTCTAAAATAAATTTGTAATACAATATGTGTACGGGTAGACGACTGTCGACTATCAGTCAGTGCCACCTGTTACATTTAAGATATTTCAATTGGAACATAGATGGCAGCCGGCATGCCGTTACAGATTTCCAGACGTACAAGAGGCGCTACCGTCGCTTAATATGTGTTAAACAGCAATATTAGCATTAACTCAATACATTATATTTTATATTATAAGATCCTAATACAGAAAAGAATGACGATACGTGTTCTCTAAAGGAGAGATAAAGTTTGCATTACAAAAAGAGGGAGAAAAAGTCATGTTACTATTTTGTTTGTTGAATTATTAACTTGTCTAAAATTTTGTCGTTCGAAACTATTTGTTCATTTAAAGTGTAATAATTAATTCAGAAAGGCAGTACAATATTAACGTTTGAAACTAAACATAACCAAAAAATAGGCAAGCATTTTTATTGAAACTAATGCGTAAGAGCTTAAGATGAAGGATGTATCGATAAGGTCCTTGTATCGATATAGGTAACACAGGTTCTATATAGGAACGCGCAGAATGCATTCGGCGCCGCCGTACTCAATCCTGATAGACGCCTTTAATCTATATATAAATTTAATATAATACATTTAATTTTCCACAGGTGGCACCTAGTACTTAGATATGCTGGCTTCTGTTTTAAGGTCCCGGGTTCGAACCTCGGGGTTGACTGATCTGCCATGAGATTTTTTCAGAGTTTTCCTCATGGCGTCAACTAAGTGCAACTAAGTGGCAAACACTGCTTGTATATTTGCATATATACAAGGCGTATGCTGGGCCAGTATTATCCTCTGAACACTTCCTCCTATCTTCCATAAATATCCTGTTTCACCCATTTTTATGCACTTGTATATACAAGTGTATCCTCTGATCTGGCTGAAGGATTTCATCACCATAACTTCTTTCCATTTTTTCCAACAGGCGGCCGTAGCCGCATTTGAAGACTTGGCACTGTACGACCTTGCCCATATGGAAGGCACGTCTCTGGTTTAATATTCCATATTTGTTGAAACTACCTTGTCTCAGCTTATGTAGGTTTAATTATGGAGTATAATGGGGAAGGAAACTATTCAAATTAATGGATGTAAAAGTAGATCTTTCATTGTATCACATAGGCATTTATTTTAGCATCTCAACTGAGTAATGGAAATGAAATGACTCAGGGTATATTATGTACCTATATAGAAAACAGAAACCATAGTATTCAAAACAGGCGCGGATCCAGAGGGGGGTAACTGGGGGAACGCCCCCCCCCCAAATGGCCCGGGCCCCATCTAATTTTCTGATTGGGAGCTACTCGATTCATCATTTCCCAAAATAACTGTACCTTTTGGCTTTTGAATATATAAAAGTTCCCCCCCCCAAAAGTCTGGCCTGGATCCGCGCCTGATTCAAAATAAGTAAAAAATGTAATTTGAAATATATTTAGGACAATTATCTATCTCAATGTTATAGAGGTTGATCGTAACTTCATTATCCAGTCCTATTAGGCGAATTATATGATAGATTTCTGTTATATATATGTACATACATACATATATATATATATATATATATATATATATATATATATATATATATATATATATATATATATATATATATATATATATATATATATATATAGAGGGTGACCAGATGGCTGAAGTGGAAAAAACGGACACCTCTCCCTTTACCCCCCCCCTCACCTACGCTTCCCCATGTATCCAAGTAGACAGCGACACGATTCACAGTAAAAAAAACGCACATGAAAATTATTAGATTAAGCCTCGCTAATTTTGAAGACTAAGCTCAGCCTAGAGATTTTACGAAAAGCTCGAAATTCTTCGAGCTTTAATGAAAATCTATACGCTAGACCTAGTAATTCTCATCAAAATTTGTATGAAAATCACTGGAAGCTAGAAGTTTTACCAAGAGCTGGTGAAATTCACGAAGATTGTAAAATCTCCAGATTGAGCCTAGTGTTTAAAATTGGCGAGGCTGAATCTGGAGATTTCACCAGCAGCCAGTGAATTTCAGGGAAGAGCTAAAAATTTTTGGAATTTATGTAATAATTTCACGTGGGATTTGGGAAATACCTTAAAAGTTAATGATGTTAGGAAAATTGGACGATATATAGGTTTTGCATTGAAAATGCAAATTTATACGTGTCGAGACAAACTGCGAGCGCGGGCGCTTTTGAATGTGAAGTTTGGAAACTTATTTCGGCAAAATTATAGGCGCAACCTATTTTTTCGTCAAAAACGCGAAAAATACGGACATTTTACGAAAAATACGGACTAAGGGACACAGACCTGAAAAAACGGACATGTCCGTATTAAAACGGACGTCTGGTCACCCTATATATATATATATATATATATATATATATATATATATATATATATATATATATATATATATATATATATATGTAAATTTTTTCGGAAAAAAGAATTGGGGTAGGTACATGAGTTGACATTTTCAAGCCGGTGGCACAAAATATGGAAAATAATTATGGATAACTTATTCAAAATTTAGCCTTCTAGGGCGTTCTGTAGGTTGTATAGAGCTAAAAAGAAAGCCGTCCCCAAACCCTCACCATATTTGATTAGCAATTTGAAAAAGTAAAGTTATGAAGATCCAAATACTGAAATTTGTAGGCTTGTTTTCATCATCAGAAAATCAATTAAAATCTTCAAGTTTATAGCTGTAGTTGTTCAGAATATCTGAAACTTCAGACATAATATCTATCTAATTTTATTTTCTATGTTATATAGGTATTTCAATCATAATTTATAAAGTTAAAAATGTTTCCCCGACACGTTTTATGTATTGTCCATAGTTGGAGGAACAGTTCAATCTGAAATAATGAATGACTCAACGATTTTAAATATAAAAAAAGGATCTCAGTTACACCCGAATTATATTTTTGAACCAACAACAGCAAAATTGATTTATATCAGAGGTGGGATACAAATAATTAAATATTTTCTATAACTCTTCTGTTTCTTAAAAAATGTTTCTTGTTGATGTGGGGTGGTTTCTAAATAAGTAATTCATCGAGGGATCAACAGGAACTATACCTTAACATCATTTCAATCTATATTTTTACAGCGCCCTTAATGTTTTCGCGCTTTGCGCAATCTCGTACTTCTCTCGCAGCGTTCAGGGAAGCTGCGTGTATCAGTTTAATTGTCATATTTTCCCATCGCCAAGATGGACTCTATTTAAGATATATTTCATTTGATACAAAACACTCAGAACCTATAAACTGTTCATGTAATACCAGTATCCTAAATAGTTCCTTCTCATTCAGAAAGTGAATTATTTTGTTCAATACAGCAGCGATTGTATTGATTTTATTACAATACGAAAAATCTGTCTTGGCGATTTCAAATTTTGTGTTTAAATAATGATTCAGTGACCTAAAGTGATATTAATATCAATAATTAAGTGATAGTAAGTCTTCCATTAGTTAAATAAGTCATATACTCCTCAACTAAAACCAAAATGAATCGATTTGGAAGTATTCGATTTCCACCTTTAACTGCTGCTGTAAATGTTGCAAATCAGGCTATGAGACAGATTCTTCCGGGTAGGTCTGCTGAGGTTAATCAATCTGAACCTCCCGAACGGATACATTTTGCCCAAAATTTGGATCAGAATTACTCAGCGCACGGGGAAACAGTTAATGATCATTATGAGATGACCAATATGACTACTACAAATCCATTTTTGAATACTGGAACCCAAAATAATATTCGGGTAGCGGAGGAATGTTTGAACGAAAAACCTTATCCAGGGAGTAACAGCAGGCAGTCTCTAGATATATCGGAAGGTTCTGAAGATTTCGTTGAAGGAAAGAGCGAAGTTAAAATCAACGAATATCAAGCTGCTTGGAACGTCACTAACGCTATTCAGGTAAATTATAATTTTTCATTCGTCGAAGCTGGATATATTCAATTAATTGCAGTCAAATAAAAAAAAAATACTAGATAGGTAATCTATTAAATATTCTCAGTAAAAATTTTTTTCATTTCTCAGTCACAATCAACAGTTTTTTTAATAATTTGGTAGAATCTGTATATTGCTAAATACCTTTTGCTCCTCATCTGGATTCAGTAATAATAACAAGAACATTGTCAGATAAATTGCAGAAAAATCTATATGATTCTTGTTTTCGATTTGTTGTCTCGTTTGACGATTTTCAATATGAAATTATAAAAAGGATTTTCTACTGAAAATTAGTCAAACAAACTACAGGATATTAATTTACTCAAATGAATATCACAGTCTAGATTTAATGAGAAACAATAATCCTCCAAAAATAGTAAATTAGTATGTTGATAATGTTATATGTTTTTTTTTAAATTTTGAAATAAATTAAATGCATAAGGCAGACTCCTCCGATACGAGAACTATTCAATAGATCAGTAATCTTTTATCAAAGAGATATACAAATTGGAAGATGTTGCAATAAGTAGATACGAAATCAAGTCAAAATTTGTTTTCTCGGTCAAAATTTGTTTTGTCTGTCAAAATTTGTTTTGTCTGTCAAAATTTGTTTTGTCTGTCAAAATTTGTTTTCTCTGTCAAAATTTGTTTTCTCTGTCAAAATTTGTTTTCTCTGTCAAAATTTGTTTTTTCTTTTAAAATTTGTATTATCTGTCAAAATTTGTTTCCTTTTCTTAGCTGTTTTCTTTTTTCACATATCAAAGAGCTCAAGACAACTAAGAAGCTTAGGTTCAAGTCGTACAGCCCTTGAATATCTTTTGACATTCCTGATGAAAGAACTCACTCCTCGTGCCATTTCTCTCACCCAAAATATCTCTTAAACTTTCTTAAACTTTTCAATATATGGGGAACAATGACCTAAACTTCCTCACAGAGGGATTGTGGGACAACATAAATGAGGAACCTATATGATGAAGTATAACTTCCATAGGAAAAGGCCACGATGTGTGGCACATCATTGCCAATAATTCAAAAGTTCTTGCCTAGACCTATCCCACAGTGTGTATATCATTAGCATGGGCAGCTCCTAGGGTTGCCAACCCTCCCGGATTGCCCGGGAGACTCCGGTAATAATGGTTATCCTCCCGACCTCCCGGGTTACAATAATTTCTCCGGTTTTTCTAAAATTAACTTCGATCTTCAATGATTATGATTTTGTGGTGAAAAACTGTCGAATGTTAGATACTGCTCGTAAGCAAAGTAAATATAAATTTAAAATTGATTGACAATTTCTTACAAAGCCCCCCCCTAGTTTACTTCTTAAAATTCTCCCGGGTTGGTCCTTTCGAGAGTTGGTAACCGTAGCAGCTCCTAGTAGCTAATCAGCGATTTTTGATTTGTTTTCGAAAACAAAGAACTTTTTGTTAAAGGTTCAATTTCACAAAATCGCTTTTATAGCAACAATGGTAGTAACAGATACATATTACATAAAAAACATTATTTTTGCTTCAATCTCTCCAAATTATCTGTACAAGCTGATTTACTTGAATTATTTTGTTGCTACGCTTCCATGACTAAGTAGGTATATACGAAGGTGTCAATAGTAAAAATTTCAAAAATAAAACGGAGAATACAAAACAAATTTAGCAAGGAATATATTTATTTGTCAACAAAGTCTCATTTTAGCCTGATATACTTTGCCCAGTGATACTCAACTTCGATGTTCTATTTATAGTGATAATTGTCGTGCTCCTCGAAAAAGCCATTCACCACGTACTCCACCTCTTGATTGTTGGCAAATCTTTTATCACCGATCCACTTTTTTCAATGTTCAAAAGAAAAAATCATCCAAGTAGATTAAATCTGGCAAGTAGTTTGTGTGATAAAGCATTCCAGTATACAAGTGACCATCGCTTTGGAGAATATGTAAACTGATGCATTGACTGAATGAAACAACTCATTTTCCTCCAAAAATGGACTTCTTTAATTCATCTCTCAAATCCTGCGGCAAGATCGCATACTACCCGCAGTAGATTGTTTTCCTTTTTAAAGATTATCGTAAGTAATTGCACAAGTGCATCAAAATAACCGATAATTTTGCATGACAGCGTGTTGTCAAAAAACTGCATGAGTTCATTTTCATTCTTTCACCAAAATATGAAAATGACCGAATGCAGTTTTTTAAAGACAACACGCTGGAATGCGAAATTATCCGGTTATTTTGATGCACGAGTGTAATTTTGGGGAATATTTCCCGAATAAACTTTCAACCTGTCAAGCTGACGTTAGTAATTCATAAATTCTCGTCTTGTCATCAATAACCGTAATATGAACTATGCTACTATGCAATTATCGGTCTACAATGCAATTATTATCGCAGGGCTCTTTCGCTTTCTACAATGCAATTATCGCTGTAATTTTCGATAATTGCAATCCATTTACAAGGGATTTTTGACAGGAGGGAAATATTCACTGAGAGAATTAACCCACGTGCCATCCAAAAAACGGACTGCCAAATCTTGCAGCTGAATAGAAATAACTTCGCCATTTTTGGAATCGATCTAATTTTTATTGTATTCTTCAGATCAAATGACCATAAATTCGGTATGTAGGTTTTTTCTAGGAAGATCAATATCAATCATAAAGGTGAAGGTTAATTTCAGTCATTATTTCGGAAAATCTAAATTTGGCTGAGTTGAGGGTGATCGCAATGACAAGTTTTGAACAGAATATCTGAGCTTCCTAGAGCAATTTGGAAGGAATAGGTGGGGAAATCCTGTTTTGAGACCTTAGCTCACTAGACTCTAATTCTAATTGACCTGCACAGTCAAGGGACCGTAGAGGTCAATTAGAATTAGAGGGTTGAAATTTTTTAATAGAGTTCAATTACTGCTAGGGAAGTGGCATTTAGGACTGTCAATTTTTCTCACAAAGCTGCCTTTCTGATTAAGTAACTTTTACTTCATCATTTGGCGCACCTCCAAATTGAGTAAGAGAGTTGTGGTTGGACAGTTACTCCTAAGAGTATCAACTTTTTTCCCCCAAAGCTTTTGCGCACCTCTACAGTACATCCAAATTGATTTAATGGGTAGCAAATTTGTATAGGTGTGAAACATAGCCAAATACTTGATAGAAACATCCACAGTATTCCACATGAGACTGTTTTATTCGATTGTGAGCAAAGACGATGTCCTTTTTGCGCACGCTTTCTCTTGATCAAATTTTCTCTCGATAAGCGATGCCAGGTCGGATACTTCTGGGACTTCCCGTAGTAGCTTGAGTTTTTCTGTCAAGTTTTTATTTTGATTATTAAAATATGTTTTCGCAAGTATTGAGTGAGACCTCTTTATCAAATACTGTACTTCTTTTTCCAGTCGAGAAATTGTTGCCTAGAAATGAAAATCGCAGACCTTTTGTAACTTTTCGTTTGTATTTATCCTTCAGAAAATTTGATTGTACTGATTCTGAATATGTTTCAGGGAATGTTCATAGTCTCATTACCTTTTGCAATTCTTCGTGGTGGATATTGGGCAATTGCTGCAATGATAGGCATAGCGTACATCTGCTGCTACACTGGTAAGATACTAGTGGAATGCCTCTACGAATTCGACATTCAAACTGGACAAATGGTACGCGTGAGAGATTCATATGTGGGTATAGCTAAAGAATGTTTTGGAAAAAAATATGGAGGAAAAGTAGTTAACGTTGCCCAGATAATAGAACTTCTGATGACGTGCATTTTGTATGTTGTTGTGTGTGGAGATCTTATGAAAGGTACTTTTCCCGCTGGCTCGATCGATACAAGGTCATGGATGATGTTGATAGGAATTTTGCTACTACCCTTAGGTAAGTTCGTTTAATATTTTTCGAGTATTTTCAATGATGTAATGATCAGAGTGGTTAACAAATTTCCCAAGATTTGCCAATGATGGTCCTATGACCCAAATTGCAATAGCAGTATATAAATATATATTTTAAAAACCATCCTTTTAT
Source organism: Cynegetis impunctata (assembly GCA_030704885.1). NCBI lineage: Eukaryota > Metazoa > Arthropoda > Insecta > Coleoptera > Coccinellidae > Cynegetis > Cynegetis impunctata. The sequence goes on from JARQZK010005062.1 coordinate 562,861, forward strand.
AATAAACATATTGAAATGAAGTTTTGTTTTCGTTCACACATACACACACACACATACACACAGACACACACACACATATATATATATATATATATATATATATATATACTGGGTGTCCCAATTTCGATTGCCTATTAGACGTTTCTGGAGAACTGGACATATTTGAAATCTGAAAATTGGGATTATAATATTGATCGAGATTCTCTACAGAGCTAAAATATTTTCGGAGCTCAAGCACTTCCGATTATACAGGGAGTGAAAATAAATTTTATTAAAAATTTTTGTTTCAAGTTTTTCGTTCCTGATATGATCAAGTATTCAATTCTGCGTACCTTTCTCTTGACACCATTGCATTTGTTTGAACCGTTTCCGAAATAATGTGTAGTCAGTATTATGTTCATTATTCTTATTTCCAACATCCTAAGCGTAAACCGTTTTTACAACATCGAAGAGGAAGAATGTGGAAAGGTCATGCACCTCATGAATTTTGGAAATATCATCACAGGGCGTTTCAAATTTTGTGTTGAAAATTGTGATTCAAAAATTGGCCATAACTTCTGTTTTTCAAATTAGAACCCTACTTTTTTATGATTGCGTTGGATTCTGCGAAGAAAAATAATGATAGTTTTTAACATGATTGTGCTCCTAAATTCAATAATTTCTGAGTTATTCGAGATTTTCCGTATTTATGGTGTACGTAGAGTCAAATTCATCAAATCCAAAAAGATTCAATGAATAATCTCATGAAAACATAGGAACATTCTGTAACCATAGAAGATAAATTATCTATTAATTATGCACAAGTGGCATGTCAAATGATCTTTTTCAAAAAAATTTCATCATTTTCAAGTTTTTCTAATATTCTTCTACAAAAATTTAGCCTTTTCATGTAGTCACCTGGTTCTAATGAATGAACTTTCTCGTATTTATAGTCATGCATTTTGTGTTTCTTCAAAATTCGGTTCACTGAATTTCTGCTTACATCGGTTTCATGAGCTGCACATCGAATAGATGCATTTTCATTCTCTTCGAAATAAGTCAAAACACTGATTTCATTCTCCTCATCATCAACTACACCTCTTTTATATTCTTTAGGAGCTCTTGCACTTCCAAAACTTTGAAAGTTTGAAACATATCTTCTCCGTCATAGAAGGTAAATGGGGATACTTCTCGTTGAAAGCAAAGCAGGTTCTACTAATAATTCTGTCACATTCACCATGTATAAAAAATAGATCTAGAATTTCATTATTAGAATAGCGATTCATTTTGTTAAATCGAGAAATGAAGATAACGAATAACAATTAGACCTGCCACTTGTGAATAATTAATAGATAATTTATCTTCTATGGTTACTATGTTTCATGGTTTCATAAGAATATTCATCGAATCTTTTTGGATTCGATGAATTTGACTCTACGTACACCATAAATACGGAAAATCTCAAATAACTCAGAAATTAATGAATTGAGGAGCACAATCATGTTAAAAAACTATCATTATTTTCCTTCGCAGAATCCAACGCAATCATAAAAAAATAGAGTTCTAATTTGAAGTTATGGCCAATTTTTGATCACAATTTTCGACACAAAATTTGAAACACCCTGTGATAATATTTCCAAAATTCATGAGGTGCATTACCTTTCCACATTCTTCCTCTTCGATGTTATAAAAACGGTTTACGCTTAGGATGTTGGAAATAAGAATAATGAACATAATACTGACTAAACATATTTGACTTTTTTTGGTTTTTTTTCCGTTATTTCGAAAACTGTTCAAACAAATGTAATGATGTCAACAGAAAGGTACGCGAAATTGAATATTTGATCATATCAGGAATATTTTTTTTATCAAATTTATTTTTCCTCCCTGTATAACCGGAAGTGCTTAAGCTCCGAAAATATTTTAGCTGTGTAGAGAATTTCGAGCAATATCATAACCTCAATTTTCAGATTTCAAATATGTCCAGTTCTCCAGAAACGTCTAATAGGCACTCGAACTTGGGACACCCTATATATATATATATATATATATATATATATATATATATATATATATATATGTGTGTGTGTGTGTGTGTGTGTGTGTATATAGGTGTGTGTGGCAAGCGAAATATATTTTTCAATGATTAAATTTATTCATTAAGTAATGGTTTTGTTTTTCAGGCTTCCTTAAATCATTGAAAAGCGTTAGTCTACTGTCTTTCTGGTGCACAATGTCCCACATCTTCATAAATGCAATAATCATAGGTTATTGTCTGCTCTACATAGGCGACTGGGGATGGCGGAAAGTAAAATGGACGTTGGATCTGGAGAACTTTCCGATAAGTCTAGGGGTGATTGTCTTTTCTTACACCTCCCAAATATTTCTACCAACACTAGAAGGCAACATGATCGACCCATCGAAATTTCAATGGATGCTGGACTGGTCACATGTATGGGCGGCAGTTTTCAAGGCTCTCTTTGGGTATATCTGTTTTCTCACCTTCCAGAACGATACTCAACAGGTTATAACGAATAACTTACCGTCAGAAGGATTCAAAGGCTTGGTCAACATATGCCTCGTCGTGAAAGCTCTACTGAGTTATCCTTTACCTTATTACGCAGCATGTGAACTTCTGGAACGAGCGATTTTTCGTGGTAAACCTAAAACTAAGTTTTCAACTATTTGGGATACGGACGGTGAGCTTAAAGTATGGGGTTTGGCATGGCGGATTGGAGTTATAACATTTACAATTTTAATGGCCTGCTTTATACCTCATTTTTCGATACTCATGGGATTCATTGGCAGTTTTACTGGCACTATGTTGAGTTTCATTTGGCCGTGTTATTTTCACTTGAAACTGAAAAGAAACGGCATGGAAACCAGAGTTATTGCCTTCGACTATTTCATTATATCATTAGGAGTCCTTTTTGGAATCATAGGCATATATGATTCTGGAAAAGCATTGTTTAAAGCTTTCTCTATTGGTCTTCCATTTTAAATAATTGATATATGAATATATATATATATATATATATATATATATATATATATATATATATATATATATATATATATATATATATAAATATATATATATATATATATATATATATATATATATATATATATATATATATACAGGGTGTCCCACCGGGAAAGAACGCGATCTGTATATGGAAAAATACACGTAGGAAACTTTTGAAAATTTGGCAGTAGGTATACTAATGTCGATAGGGGCAATTCGACTAAAATATTTTCAAGATGGTGTCACTTCCGGTTATACCGGAAGTAGATATCAACTTGCTTATTTTAAATTGGATACCCTATATATTAATACATTTTTAGATTTTACGCAAGATTCTAGGCAGATTTTATGTATTATGTCCTATACCTAAGTCTAAGCGTTTTTGACATATTTAGGTTTTTATGTCAAAAATGACGATTGCAAGCCCTAATATAATTATCAATTGTTCCTATAAGGATTCCCGTATTACTTACTTTGGGGAGGATTCATTATTGAAAAAGACTTGTTTTAATAGATTTTGTGTAGTATTTGGATAACTAATCATACAGGGTGTTCGAAAAAAAAGATCTAAGATGGGATTGAGAAAACTGACAAAAATCAATTTTTTCAAATGGAAACCCCCCATTTTTCTTATTTTGTAGTATTTAGCATTTAAAAAGAAGGTAACTTTGTATGAAGTTATCTATACCTAAAATTTGAAGTTTTCGAAATATTGCCAATTTAATATTTTTATATGGCGATTTTGCATTTAATCGTTAAACAATTAGATCTATGATAGCCACGATCGTATTTGACATTTCAAATCATCGTAATGGCACCCTGGTTAAATTATACAAATGAAAATTATTTAAACTTTTAAGGCATATCTAAATCATTTTCATTTAAATGCTGCACTAATGAAAATATGGATAGCAAAGGGATGATATTTGTGTTTCCGTAAAATTCTTAGAACTGACGATTTAGATAAGCCTGATTCTAATGCTATCTGCCTTGAAGATTTTGTTGGATATGCTTCAAAATATCCCAAAATTGCTATTTCAATATTCTCATTGTTAACAACTGGTTTCTTTTTGTACACTTATGCCTTGACGGATCCAAAATTCTTGAAGTTTTCTATAATTCGTTTAACAGTATTTGGTGATAGTTTTTGTTTATGAGGATATCGGGTCGCACATGTATCACATGTTCTTGAAATAATTTATCACATTGTCCATAAATAATAAATAAGTTTAAATAATCTTCGTTTGTATAATTTAACCGGGGTGCCATTACGATGATTTGAAATGTCAAATACGATCGTGCCTATCCTAGATCTAATTGTTTAACGATTAAATGCAAAATCGTCATATGAAAATATTAAAATGGTAATATTTCGAAAACTTTAAATTTTAGTAATAGATAACTTTATACAAAGTTACCTCCTTTTTAAATGCTAAATACTACAAAATAAGAAAAATGGGGGGTTTTCATTTGAAAAAATTGATTTTTCTCAGTTTTATGAATCTCATTTTAGATCTTATTTTTTGAACACTCTGTATAATTAGTTATCCAAATACTATACAAAATCTATTAAAGCAAGTCTTTTTCAACAAGGAATCCATCACAAAGTAAGTAATACGGGAATCCTTATAGGAACAATTGATAATTATATTAGGGCTTGCAATCGTCATTTTTGACATAAAAACCTTAAATATGTCGAAAACGCTTAGACTTAGGTATAGGACAAATACATAAAATCTCCCTCAAATCTATTAGAATCCAAAAATGTATTAATATATAGGGTAGCCAATTTAAAATACGCAAGTTGGTATCTACTTCCGGTATAACCGGAAGTGACACCATCTTGAAAATATTTTAGTCGAGTTGCCCCTATCGACATTAGTATACTGTCAAATTTTCAAAATTTTTCTATGTGTAGTTTTCCATATACAGATCGCGTTCTTTCCCGGACACCCTGTATATATATATATATATATATATATATATATATATATATATATATATATATATATATATATATATATATATATATATATATAAATGTATGTGCGGGTTTGTATGTAAATAGATGTTCTACAATTTAGCGAAAACAAGCAATTGGTCTTCCATTTTAAATAACTAATATATATAAATATTATCAAATATATATTTATATAAGTATATATATATATATATATATATATATATATATATATATATATATATATATATATATATATATATACATATATATATATATATATATATATATATATAATATATATATATATATATATATATATATATATATATATATATATATATATATATATATATATATATATATGTGTATATCTGTGGGGGTATATGTAAATATATGTTCAACAACTTAGCGAAAACAAGCAATTGGTCTTCCATTTTAAATAACTTATATAAATAAAGAAATATATATGTGCGTGTATGTAAAAAGATGTTCAGCAATTTAGCGAAAACAAGCAAAGAGTTTTTGTAGCAGTTGAAGTCTGTGAACTGATCATTACGAAAATTATATTGTGCCAAACAGAGAAATTGAATGACAATAAGTTGCATTCAAAATGTTATTATGAAATATTAAATATTATCTACATGTAGGTACACATTCATGTACTTCACTAATGCCTAACTATTGGCTCTTCCAAGTTAATACAGGACTGCATGGTTGATATGTTACGTAGACCTACATGAACCATTTGAAATTGAATGTTTTCAATTCCTCAACTGCAATAAATGATGAATATGAATATCAAATTGAAAAAACTATTGAACCTAAATTAGCTTCAAATTTGAATGTTTCGATTGATAGTACAAAATTAAGGATTATTAAATAATTTTTATATACTAAGGAAATTAATTTTAATGTCAACTACTTATATTTAGGCACTTCATGACAAACTAGGTTCATATATCATTCACTAAAGCTGAATAGTTTAAAATCGAAAATTTCTGACAAAGTGCATTCTAATTTTTTTTAATATTTTCTATTTTTATTTGTTTTATTTATTTAGTGTTCTATTATTTTTCATTAGAATAAATTTTTGTTAGTTTTCCAGTATACTTTTCTAGTTAAAAAAAACATTTTATCCCTTTCTCTATTTCACATATATATTTATTTTAGTACTATGTAAAAAACAAGCCTCCTCGAGATTTTGTTTAGCCCCCTTTATAAAGCAGTGCTGGCTACGGCCCTGTATATAACTATATATTAATTACGCATATCATATATACATTGTTAAAAACCCCAATAATAAAAATACAAATATTTTCAGAAAACGGTTCAATAAAATCTCAAGTAGGTAACAGGCTGCAATAATTATGACATCAAAGTATAAGTTCTCCTCCTGAAATAATCCAATGAACTTATTCATTTCGGTTAAGAGTGAATGACTACGGTCAATAAAATAATTTGTTTAAGATACACCAGTAGGAAAAAGTGGAGTATTTCGAGTAATTCTAGATGAGAAACTGAAATTTTTAGGCTCAAAAAATTAGGAACAGCCAATAATACTAGTCTCGAAAAACAGACATATATCTGTCACTCTGTGATGCCAAGGTACCCAAATCGAATTTGCTGTTTGGCAAGTTTACACTAGAAAATTACACTCGGGTATTGAAAGCCATATGTTGCAAAATCCTTCTATGAAAACTCTGTAGAGCACTAATATCACACCAATGGACTCCAAACACCTGAATCATACTTCAAATGGGACAGAATAAAAAAAAAAATTGCGAGACCTTGAAGCAACATATATAAATTTGAGTCGCTTCGACTCCCTGGCCTGGCAGGTGAAGCTAATATATATATATATATATATATATATATATATAATATATATATATATATATATATATATATATATATAAATATATATATATATATATATATATATATATATATATTTACACAAAGGTGGTTTCACATAATTAGATATATGCAACCATCTACTTCGATAGTACTTTATCCATAGCTGCCACCATTGGGTAATTTTTCGATAATGTCACAACAGTACAACTCATGATCTACCGCTGTGTCTTAATAATTATTTTTAATAACTATCAGCAAGATGATTTCAAATCATATATCTATCTACCATATTGTACTACCAATTATTTATTATCAGGTTATGTTTCAATAGCTCTGATACCCATTGGTATATGGCCAGTGACTTAGTGAATTATGTATTGATGACTCGAAAATGAAACTGCATCATTTATCTAATGTAACCCATGAAAAAAAAACGTAAATGAAATTGCAACCCTAAGTCAATTCTGATCAACAGCTCTAAGAAAACCATTTGAAGATATGAATTAAATACTAAGCGAAAGTATTTCGGAGCACATATCTATCTTTATTATACCAGCAATTATTAAAAATTAACAGTTTTTTCAATAAGTTCAATTATTTCATAAGTGATAGCTATATATTGTATTCAAGAGTCTAACGAAAACAGTTTCTAATAAATAATGCAATACCATGACGTAGTTAGTAAGGAATTTATAGAAGCAATGCTTTATAGCTATTTCCGCAATGATTTTGTGAACCTAGTTTCCCATATTAATTTCAATACTCTCGAGTATAATGATGGTACTGAATTTGGGAATGGAAAGTATTCAATTTATCGTTGAATGCCTGAATTTAAGCATGTGACAAATATTTTTTCAATTAAAAAATGTCCTCAATGATAGAGAATTTGCATAAAAAAAAGAAATCTCTTTCTCAGTAAACTAGATTTCGGATTTAGTCAATTGCACAGTAAGCTATATATCAATCGATTTTGCGAAATTGCATATCAATTAATTAAAGAGTCAATTTTTTCATTGTATAGTAAGGGAATGCCGTTATATTCATTTAAATAGTAATGGAAGGTGATAGAGTACATTGTCTGTTAAGAGTTTTCCAAGTTTTTTGTTTGATAAAAAAAATTATATAATATATATTATATATATATATATATATATATATATATATATATATATATATATTTATATATATTATATATATATATATATATATATATATATATATATATATATATATATATATATATATATATATATATATATATATATATATATATATATATATACAGGGTGATTCATTAATAAGTGTAAATATTTTAAAGGGAAAATTTTGAGCTCAAATTATGAAGATCTAACCCAACTTGCTCATACAAAATATTTCTCCTTACTGATTTACAGGGTGTTTTATTTAGATTATTAAAAATGAATTTTGTTCATTACTTGAATGCTGCTCTATATTTCTTTATGATATTTGGCAGTAAGATAAAGTATTCTGGGACACATCAAATAATAGTAAAGAAGACTTTCTCGCTATCACCAGTGGCGTACGGCAGGGGCACGGGAAGAGTTCTTGTTTCCTAAATTCTACGCCACTGGCAGAATTGTCATTTTAGTATAATTCTTCGATTCTCCAATATTTTGTCTCTAAATAAGGCACTCTTGTTTCGTAACGCTAGAGCCACTATTTTTCGAGATATTTAACGTTGAACATATGGCTGCACAATTCTTTTAATTTTTATGTACGAGTCTGTCGGTGTTTTTTTGTCATACGATTGCATGTATTACGTAAAATAAACATTATTTGGTATTTTTTCAATTTATAATGATATTAACAAATAATTTAAAACAGAACAACTACAAAATATCCCAAACGATAAACACTTGCCAGGAACTATGGCAGCAAATTGTAAATTCCGCTAATTTTATTGCGAATCAGCCAAACATATTTCTTAAAGTTAGAAGATCTTTTTGCGAAAGAATGGATAATCTCATTGAAGTTAACGGAGATCACATTGAACATTTGTTGTGAATTGTTTTTAAGTTTTGTTCATAAATTTGATATTCTCCAAAAAATTGTAAAGAAGATCTTGATAATTAAGTATTTATTTTGACTTTCTTATGTAGCCCTGGATATTTTTGTAGTTGTTCTGTTTTAAATTGTTTGTTAATATTATTATAAATTGAAACAAAATACCTAATAATGATTATTTCAAGTAATACATCCAATTCGTTATGACAAAAAACACCGACATGACTCTTACATAAAAATCAAAATAATTGTGCAGCCATATGTTCAACGTTAAATATCTCGAAAAATAGTGGCTCTAGCGTTACGAACAAAGAGTGCCTTATTTACAGAGAAAATATTGTGTGAACCGAAAAAATTATTACTAAAATGACCATTCTGCCAGTGGCGTAGAATTTATGAAACAAGAACTCTTCCGTTTGCCCCTGTCGTACGCCACTGGTGATAGCGAGAAAGTCTTCTTTACTATTAAGTTGATGTGTCCCAAACTACTATAACTTACTGCCAAATATCATAAATAAATATCAAGCAGCATTCGAGTAATGAACAAAATTTCATTTTTAATAATCTAAATAAAACGTCCTGTAAATCAGAAAGAAGAAATAATTTGTATAAGCAAAATGGGCTAGATCTTCATAGTTTGAGCTCAAAAATTTTTCCTGTTAAAATATTTACACATATTAATGAATCACCCTGTAATATATTATATATATATATATATATATATATATATATATATATGTATATTTATATATATAAATATATAAATATATATATATATATATATATATATATATATATATATATATATATATATATAAAATATTAACTATAGCTGGGTATTCGGCAAGGAGTTATGATCTAAACAACCAAATTTGTCTCAGTCGACGTTTCGACTCTTTATTGAGTCTTCCTCAGGACATAAACAGTTAGGTTGTAAGGCCTATAACATGACACAACTCTACAACAGCTCATTGTTTTTGGAGTAAAAATTTCCTATTAATTTAATAATTTCTAAGCGGGGAGCCAAACATAACCTCTCGAATTTTTTTTTTACGTGTTTATGTCTGAGGAAGACTCAATAAAGAGTCGAAACGTCGACTGAGACAAATTTGGTTGTTTAGATTATAACTCCTTGCCGAATACCCAGCTATAATTAATATATTTTTTAAAAACTATCGGCAGTTACTTACTTAATTGTATATATATATATATATATATATATATATATATATATATATATATATATATATATATATATATATATATAAGCTTGCCATATTTTTGGTGGAAACCGGGAAACATTAACATGGGAAACTTTTAAAAAATCAGTAACAAAATGGTGAGGTTTAATCTTTTTTTAAGTCTCGCAAGTGACGGGAGGAGGGAATCTGGTAACCCAAATTATTAGTTCCACACACCTTTCAAATGTACAAAAATATATATTTTTTCCTTTTAAATGATAATTTTTCTGGTCTACCATCTAGAAACAAGTGTTAATAAAATAAAATTTAAAATAGTTACTTCATGAAATTATTTAATTGAACAATTAATAAGTCTTATTATTTTTTATTATAAAACTATAACTTTTTGTCTAACAAAAACAATTATAGAAAATCTGTTTTTGTCAAACTAAAAAACAATCAATTTTAAGTTGACACTGTTAATCTTTGCTTTCAAAACAAAGCGCTCACGACTCTGTCCCAAAAACTGATAGTATACACCTCTCCTCCAGGTAGTGCCCACTCTTCTTATTATAGGCATGTTGCTATAATTAAACTACTCACAGCCATTATTCATTACTTTTTACATCTTACAGTCGTTTTCCGGGACAAGAGCTTAATGCTGCGACTTTCCCCGTCAAACCGGGACGTATGACAAGCATATATACAGGGTGTACCAATCTTACGACAAACTTCGGTATTTGGGATATTTTAAGAGATATCAAAAAAAATTTTCAACAAAAATGGTATATGTCTTTAAGGTCCATATTTTGAAATTATTTCGAACTATACAGAGTGTTGCATAACACCGTTACAAACTAAACATATGGTTTTTTAAATGAGAACCCCTATATATTATACCGAATTCGGATTACTCACATTTTTTGAAGCTTTTGATATAAGATTTTGCTATGTTATACAGAGTACTTCAAAAGATATGGACACGTTTATATGAAAATCGTAGGTAAATCAACGCTCTGTAGCTTATTGTGCGTTGGAGGAAAAAATTTTATTTTGCCTAACAGTGTTTCGTAATATGATGCAATATCTCCGTATTATGTTAAATTTGAATTATTTCTCATTTTGTATACAGGGTGGACGGAAACTCGAACCTTTCATTTTCTCTCTTATTTCAAATGGAACACCCTGTATTTTATAGCACAAATAGAATCTTCTATTATATAACTTTATTTTTTGTCAAGCATTCCCTATACCCAAAGTTAATAAAAACAGAGTTATTTTGTAATATTTATTGTGAACCATAATTATTAACCTTATATGTGAAAGCAATAAACGTTGAATGTAACAAAAAATCCTATATAATAATAAATTTTAATAAACAATTTATTCTTAACAAAACAAGTCACCAAAAATATAATTCTAACCGTAATATTAAACTAAATGTTCGTACATTTTCTCAGTTAGCGTTGAAATTGATGCTAACGATGAACATTTAGTTTAATATTACAGTTCGAATTATACTTTTGGTGACTTGTTTTGTTAAGAATAAATTATTTATTAAGATTTATTATTATTTAGGATTTTTGTTTACATTCAACGTGTATTGCTTTCACATTTAAGGTTTATAATTATGGTTCACAATAAATATTACAAAATAACTCTGTTTTTATTACTTTTGGGTATAGGGAATGCTTCACAAAAATTGAAGTTACATAATAGAAGATTCTATTTGTGCTATAAAATACAGGGTGTTCCATTTGAAATAAGAGAGAAAATGAAAGGTTCGAGTTTCCGTCCGCCCTGTATACAAAATGAAAAATAATTCAAATTTAATATAATACGGAGATATTGCATCATATTACGAAACTCTGTTAGGCAAAATAAAAATTTTTTCTGCAACGCACAATAAGCTACAGAGCGTTGATTTACCTACGATTTTCATATAAACGTGTCCATATCTTCTGAAGTACTCTGTATAACATAGCAAAACCTGTAATCAAAAGCTTCAAAAAAATGTGAGTAATCCGAATTCGGTATAATATACAGGGGTACTCATTTGAAAAACCATATGTTTAGTTTGTAACGGAGTTATGCAACACTCTGTATAGTTCGAGATAATTTCAAAATATGGACCTTGAAGACATCTACCATTTTTGTTGATATCATATTTTGATATCTCTTAAAATAACCCATATACCTAAGTTTGTCGTAAGATTGGTACACCCTGTATATATATATATATATATATATATATATATATATATATATATATATATAAATATATATATATATATATATATATGTATATATATATATATATATATATATATAATAATAATAACGTTTGAAAATGGTTTGCAATTCACTAAATAACCTCATTGAAACCCAGAGATTTTTTCATAGAAATCCATCAATGAAAACATCAATAAAAATAATATTCAAATAGTGGATGGATTTGTCCGTTAGGTGCTACTACATTCTGAAGCAAATAAATGAACATTTTTGGCATTGTACCTACAGTTCAGGTTGGAGGAGTATCATTACTAGGAATTCCATATTTTAAGCTAAAATAAAATAATTCAATTATTTGTAACAATTTAATAATGGTTGTAATTTTCCGAGTGTTTCTTTCCAATTTTTTTCCACACAATATACATTTTCACAAGGGATACGACAAATACAAAATCGTATTAGATATTATGTTTCGGATTTGTTGCTATCATAAATATCAATTACAAGAGGTACATTTTGATTTCCCATTTAAATAATATTGAAGCGCTGAAAGCTATTCTTCACATTTATAAAGTATATCACTCGATCAATATTTGGAAATAGATTTATTAAATTTTTGCTCTATTATAATTTCTAATCTCACCGAGATTTGGACAGACTCTGTTTTGTAAAAGCTTTAATAGTGACAATAAAAGTTTTATAGTTCTTCTATGTCACGATACGAAGTCTTCCATATAATCCTTAGCGAGTTTTCTCGTTGGTAAGGATCTCAATAATTATAAAAATATTTAGCTATGTTTGTTGTTAAGTACATATCTATATGTATATTATATATAAGAATTTTGTTATTGTAATGAATTGTTAAGATATTGATGTATAGAGTAGTAATCTCATTCGGTATGAAATTTTCAGCGAAAAGAAAAAGTGTTGAATTTATTAAAATACCAACTAATATAACAATTCCAATCTAAATATTAAATTGTTTGTTTAAGGATTTTGGACATTGTGTTTCCATTTGTAGATTTCTGGACCTCTGTCTATAAAATACAGGGATAAATATATATCTGAAACACATGACAATAAGAAGAAAAACTGGATATGTACGTATGTGAAAAACTAAATGAGATCAATAATAACAAGTTGAACAATAAGATCTGAAAAATAAAGTTGAAGATTAGTAAAAATAATAAATTGAAATTAAAATTGCACGTATCTGAAAAATAAATAAAATGAGATCATTAAATAAATGACAAGTCAAAACAATAATATTAAAACATTAAACATACATTGTTATCTTCAATTTCATTATGTTGTTTGAACTTGTCATTTATTCAATAATTTCAATTTATTTTTCAGATAACTGCAATTTCCATTTCAATTTGTTTATCTACTAATTTAAATTTATTTTTTCAGCTATATTTCGAATCCTTATTATTTGAACTTGTCATTCATTTACAAACTTCAATTTATTTTTCAGATACCTGCAATTTCCATTTATCATTTGAACTAAGCATGAAGTTAGTTTTTTTCATCTCTTAATGTTTATCACTTATTCACTAGCCTTGTTTTATTTTACACATACGTACAGGCTGTCCCATTTTCGATGTCCTTACGGGGTAACTCGCTTATTTTTAAAGATAGAAATTTGCGGTTTTCGCGAACGTTGGCTATTTTTTTGTGAATATTACGATACAGTAAACAAAATTTTCATAGCTTGCTTCGTTTTTGAGATACAGGGCGAAGTTGAAAATATTGCATTTTGGTCCCCCTCTTGTATCACAGCTGTCTTTTAACTTAAAGGAGAAGTAAAAACTGTGTTTCATACAATTTTTTACGTATCCAGTGGCGTAGTCAAATTTTCCAAATGAGCTGTCATTGTTTAGATATAGCCCAATGTTATAATTTTTTAAATGGAACACTCTGTATATTTTTCCATATTCAAAACACAAATGTTTTGCGCTTTTCAAAAATATGTAATACTTATATAAAATTCTAAGTATTATCCCTGTATTTAAATAATTTTCTTTTTTTTTATGGCAAGTCAAGACAAATATCACTTTGATACATCGTTCGGCGCAATAAACAAAAATATCACTTCCATTTATATAGGTTAGAATGAAAAATATTCATTAAAAAAATATTATTTAATATAAGTTACTAAACAGAGATGCATTTAATAATTATTATAACAAAAATAGAAACTTATATGTAACACTGCTGCAAAACAAGTTCTATTATTTTTCTGTTGAAAATGTTAAGTAAATATTATTCAAATTACTGCCCATTCTGTTGAAGACACATCTTCTGAGGATAGCGCCAATCGACCACAGTTAAAACAAAAGTCTTATAACAAAGTATTCGAAAACTTCTCTCGGAATTTCGTCAAGTAGTTCAGAAAGAAAATCATCCAAAATTTCCAAATATCTTTGGTGATTCAAGTTACCGTCGAAAATGCGTCGGAAGATACATTAAAGCTTTAATGTATCTTGTTTCGTTTTAGGAGGAAGATTAGCCTAAGATATTTGGAAATTTTGGATGATTTTCTTTCTGAACTACTTGACGAAATTCCGTTGGTTCAATATAGAAAAGGTTTATCCTAATGAAATATTTCAAAACCAGTGGATTGGTAATAATGGTTCCATAAACTGGCAACCAAGGTCCCCTGACTTATCTATATTAGATTTCTTCCTATCCTCAGAAGATGTGTCTTCAACAGAATGGGCAGTAATTTGAATAATATTTACTTAACATTTTCAACAGAAAAATAATAGAACTTGTTTTGCAGCTGTGTTACATATAAGTTTCTATTTTTGTTATAATAATCATTAAATTCATCTCTGTTTAGTAAGTTATATTAAATAATATTTTTTTAATGAATACTTTTCATTCTAACCTATATAAATGGAAGTGATATTTTTGTTTATTGCGCCGAACGATCTATCAAAGTGATATTTGTCTTGACTTACCATGAAAAAAAGAAAAAAATATCTAAATACAGGTTTTTATATAAGTGTTATATATTTTTGAAAAGTGCAAAACATTTGTGTTTTGAATATGGAAAAATATACTGAGTGTTCCATTTAAAAAATTATAACATTGGGTTATATCTAAACAATGACAGCTCATTTCGAAAATCTGACTACGCCATTGGATTCTTCGTAAAAAATTGTATAAAACACAGTTTTTACTTCTCCTTTAAGTTAAAAGACAGCTGTGATACAAGAGGGGGACAAAAATGCAATATTTTCAACTTCGCCCTGTATCTCAAAAACGAAACAAGCTATGAAAATTTTGTTTACGGTATCGTAAGATTCACAAAAAAGTAGCCAACGTTCGCGAAAACCGCAAATCTATATCTTTAAAAATAAGCGAGTTACCCCGTAAGGACAACGAAAATGGGACAGCCTGTACATATACATTTTGTCATCTTATTTTTATATGTTTCATAGTAGGGATAAACTTCCCTATATAATTTCTGAAATCTACAAATTCTGTATTAAAATTTAATGTCTGATATTTTTGTGCGATTCAAAAATATCTAGTTCTTTTTTAATTTTTCACTCATATATTTGAGATTTCGACATTTGTAGTGTAGGTATATCTTATTCCCAATGTAATGTAATATGACAAATTTCAAATAATGTTTTACGCTAGAAATGGAATTTGTCAATGCAATATTTTATGAAAACGAGTAAATAAGCTGTATACTTCTAGAATAATTGATTTTAATTGAAAAAATGTACTTAAAATGATATATTCACCAAATAAAAAATAATTCTTAGATTATGTGAATATTGGTCCTAGTGAGAAATGTTGAATAATTTTTTGGGTAAATGAGTATTAGTATTATAAAAGTCAATATTAGTCATTCTTTAGTTTTTAACAGTATCAGTTACCTGAAAACGAATAACCACTACCGTTTTGTTATGAGATCGATGGTTTCTCAATACATTTAGATGACCATCATCTTGATATTTCTAACATTTACTTCTTCAAGGTAGGTGGGAATATCGATGCATTGTTAACTCGCCAGCTCCGCTATATAAATATATATTATATATACAGCGCCCGGCATAAGTCAGTTAGCCGATTTGCATACAGAACAAAAAGAAAACAAGAGCATACAGAAATATGGTTTATCAATTGGTAATTGAGACACAAAAGTAATGACAGTTTAAATGTTACTTAATTTTGTGTTCAAACTGCCTGCCACCCTCCCCAATGCAGATATGACACCGCTTACTTACGGCAGAGCAGGAAAAATAGCACGGCGTAAGGTCTGGTGACCGTGCTGGCCACTCGATTGTTCCTTTTCTTCCTATCCACATGCCAAACGCGGCATGCAGATATTCACGAACTTAGATATTGCCAACACTATGGCGCCGCGCCCCACTTCAGAAACAAAGTTCGTGAATATATGAAGTAACATTTAAACCGTCATTACTTTACCAATTAATAAACCACGTTTCTGTATGCTCTTGTTTTCTTTTTGTTCTGTATGCAAATCTGTTAACTGACTTATGCCGGGTCCTGTATAGTTATTATAGTTTCTGAGCTAAATTTATCTGAGTTAACGATGTATGTGATGAAATAAAAAACGTGTCACAGAGGGAAAATCATGAATTTCATCATATTTTAGAACTCAAAATAACGCGCAATTTTTAATATGTCTTAATTGATTTCAAAAATATTTTCGTATCAAATTCTTTCCTTCTAGAAATGTGTAAATGCCTAATTTTAGTATCCTTTACTGCAGGTGTAAGTGCTTTTATATCAAACGTACTCTTGGAAGTAGGACTATTCGTTGGTTTTTGAGTGTGTTTCAAATAGTTCTGGTTGTTTTAACATTATGTATTAGGTATGCGAATGGTTTTTATGAGATTATAAAAAATCCTAAATATTATTGTTCAGTTTGTAATATAGTTAATCTATCTAAACTATAATTTGCATAAAATAATATTTTTTTTGTAGCCAAAATATCTCGAAGAATGCTATGAAGAGGGTTTTAGTTGACATATATGTTTGTTCGAAAGAAAAAAATATAAGTTTTATTCATTATCAAAGTAATATTAATAATTCCTTAATTAATTAAAGTGACCGATACCAAGGGTCTACAACAATGAAAAAATGAATATATATACACATGAAAACACTGATGATTACGTTACGATATTGTTAATATATAGATCCCTTGAAATGCATGTGTTTTAAAAATTCGTTTTTGTTTAACTGTATTGAATGTTGTTAGATGTATGAATGTGTACTCTCAATAAAGATCGAAAACGTTTTCCTTGTTGTTTGATTATCAAAGATGGATGATACACATAACATTCACTTTGAAAATGTAATGGATGAAGACTTTTATATGTGAAGTTTATCATGATGATGATCCAATGAAGCATTCACATCAGCTGAAAATTGGTGTCATCACCATACTTTACTGAATCATAGTTGCCTATAGAACAAGCACCTGTAGAGAATTTATGTATGACAAATAAAAATGGGCCCAAAATACTGCCTTGAGGGACTCATGATAATTTCCCTCGCATCAAAAATGTATGAAGAACCAATAACTGTCATGAATACCCTTTATTCCCTATCACGAAGTTAACTTGAGATTAATTTTAGTTGGTTATCCCTCTTTTTCACATTCAAGCACTGAAGCATTAAGCTTTGATACACACAATCGAATGCCTAGGAAAGGTCAAAGAAGAGGTTATTAGGAATTTCTCCTTTATCCAATATATTGATTAATGGTGAATAATAAAAATATGCCAAATCATTTACTCAAGAATAACAGATAGCTGCTTCGATCTCATTAGTGATGCCAAATTGGACACTTTTAAAGGGAAAGTCCTGTTTTCAAACTAGATAGATAAAAACTGATGACAGTGTCTGAGGCTCAATTTTTATGACAAACTTAATGGTGAAAACCGCATATCGATATCTATCATCGTTTTTGAGTTACAGAATGTTTTTCGAAAATGTTCATTTTCGAAAAGTTGCTGTAACTTTTTTTCTGTCGAAAATTCTTTGGTTCTATGAAAACATCCTCGAAGCACTTTTTTTACGTAGAATTCAATGGTTTAAGTAATTTATTTTTTCAAATCATACATCAACAGTTATTGAAGGAAAAATCATTTTTTTTAATGAGACACCCTGTATATTTCTGCATATTACGATAGAACTTAAAATAACCATTTCAAAAATGTAGCACACTTGACGTTTTAGTAGAGTCATCTCTGAAATTCAGAGCTTTTAACTTTATTCATGTAGACTTCGAAACGCACACTATGAACAAGTAGGCTTTGGACGAAGCGGCGATAAAACAGGAAGCAAGTGTTCACTAGTAGCTATCAATTGTTAGGAAAGCTGTTGACAGCAGTACTTAAAACTCATAGTTTCAGTAAAAGTGATAACAATTTATACTATATTTACACTAATAAATAAAACTAAAACAATAATAATAATAAAGAATAAAATATTTCTTTAGAAGAAGTGTTAAAAATTCGAAAGTTTGAAAATAAGATCTTTCAACCTTCCCCAGAGGTAAAAGTCCATAGGCGTTAGGTCCGGTGACCTGGCCGGCCAACGGTTGGGTCCTTGGTTGGCCATCCAATTATTGACTAAATTTGCAGCCAAAAATTGCAGGCAATTGCAGTGTTGTGAGGCGAAGCCCGATTTTGCTGAAAATATATTTTCCTGAGCTCCATTAGCGGCAATTCGTCAACAAGGGGTTCAATATGTTGCCTTAAAATTTCTAAATACCTCTGAGAAGTTAGAGTGCCATTACAAATGACGGGGCTGATAATTCTATCCCTAAAAACGCCTGTCCATACACTGAATCCAAATCTTCCTTGACTTCTCTGCTCCACAATAGAAGGTTTTTATTGTGCCCAAGAATGAGATTTATAGCGGTTGAAAATACCGGCACTGCTGACATTAAGCTTCATCTGGCCAAATACAATTTGATGTAAATCAAGCACTTGGTTACAATTTTCCAGAAACCAGTGGCAAAAATCCACGCGGCGTTCAAAATCTCCTGGTCTAAGTTCATGAACTCTTCTGGGCTTGTATGGCTTGAATTTATACTTTTTCAAAATTCGCCTAACGTTAGTTCTTGGTAGGCCTGTTGTAATTTTTAAATTTCGCATTGACGTTTTCGGATTATTTGCAACAGCTCTTAAAACGACTATTACTTTCAATTCCCCATCCCTAGTTGATGCATATGATTTTGGCCTTATCTTTTCAAATTGACCACCATCAATTAGGTTGTATAGCAATCTTGCGAAAATGTCTCTAAAACGTTGCCTTCTATCTGGATACCTCTCGCAATACAAATTGTTTGCTGCATCTACATTTTCCGCGGTTAGTA